>CAJQZN010039023.1:0-13184 GCA_907164685.1 Colias eurytheme | reverse complement strand
CAAAAGTCGTAGAACAAATGTTGTTACTTATGATGTTAGCTATCTTGTCCTGCGAGGTTGCCGGTGTTTTACAAGTAACCCTGTATAGATTTTTAAACCTCTCCCGATTTCCACCAAATTTAAAATTACATCACCAAATATGGTGAACGCTTATTCTACACAATGAATAATTACAACTAACGAAGAAAGAGATTTTCATATTAGAATACTTATTTTTTTAAAACACTTATCATTAAAATTTTGTACTGAAAATCGGCCGATTCATAATTTTTACTTACTCTGTAATCTGCTGTATAGATAAAAAAAATTGTGAGACCAGATATTAAAAAGTTACTCTATAAAAAATTTAGTTATGTTTTGTCTCGCTCAAACACTATGCATTAGAGGGAGACGGCATGTTTTTGTAATTATCACTTTTTAAAGCAAAAATTACATTGAATTAAAAGCACCAGAACGAATCATGTTAAAAATCCGGTCGGCGGTCATTAATTTAAATTTCATGTATTCTTTTGAAAATATTAAAATAATGTGAATCCTACCATGTAGAGTAAGAAACCGCTTACTTTTTATTAAATATTGCTTTCTTCTTCTCGTATCATACTTTAGTAACGACTTCATAATTTTAAAAATAAATTTATTTTTCCATCTCAATTTCGCGCCATTTCACAAACAATATTATCAAAAAACATCCGCGCAGTCCGCCATTTTGAAAACGCCTTGTCTATGGCCAAAATTTTTTTTAATCTATACAACAGACCAGCGCCTAACTTACAATCACATCACCAATCACAGATAGTAGAACCCTGACGTTATGCCGTGCATTGTTGAATTAAACATAACCTTTGCCAATACATATCATAATAAAAAAAAGTGTCGAGCACACCTGTCAGAAGTGAAACTTCTTTGGCAAGATTCAAAGATACCAAAATCGTCGCCTTCATGACGTGACAGTATTGTCATGACGCGACCTTGAATTTTTATTCTCAACGCGCTTAGAGCAGTTTCAATTCAATTTTTTCCTGACATTATAATTGTTCTTTTTATCCTCTTTCTTTTGTAATCTTTTATAATACAGTAGAACTTTGATATCTTCTTGGAAAGATTGCTTAATTTTTTTTTCATAATCTTGCTTGTCGTTGATTCAAATTTGTCAAGTCTAGAGGACTTCTACGTTACATTTCGATAAATATGTTTTAAATTTTTCCTTAATAAATTATCGGGGCTCGGACGTTGTTTAAACGACGTTCGACCTAACTACCCTCACTTTGCTAATAGTCGTTGACTTGCTGCGATTTGTTATCAACTACCTACATCAATTAGGTAGCTGTGTAGAATCGCAGTACATTCTTATTACATTTCAAACTAATATTTAACCCGACCTCGCGTGTAATTTCTTACAATATTATATTTTTTCAAACCTTGAAAAAATTATATTTAATTCAACATTGCAGACCACCCAATGCCACCCAAAACGACCTCCATGCCAAATCACCAAAAATTTTCCCCTATCTAAAGTTCTAAGAGAAACTATACTAACACTATTGTCAGATGACAAAATTAAATATTTTTTTTATCACTACATAGTATAAAACAAAGTCACTTTCTCTGTGCCTATGTATGCTTTAATCTTTAAAACTGCGCAACGGACTTTGTTGCGGTTTTCTTAATTGATAGAGTGCTTCAAGAGGAAGGTTTTAATATATAATTTATTAGGTTTTAGACAAAAGCCGCGAGCGGAAAGCTATTTATTTTAATCAATGATGTCTTCTCTTTATCGATTTTATCTTCAGATGTTTTTTTTTTCACATTAAAATTTCGGAAGTTATAAAATTATTAAGTGGATTCTTGTACGTGTATTTTGTATATCAATATACAATAAATTTAGTTATTTGTATCCATGACCTTTGCAAAATAATACGTTTTTCGCTCCATTTCAAGACACATGATTAGAACTGTCATAATTTCATAGACAATACACATACATTGAGGAATTATTACTACGTATAGAGAGGACACCACAAACAAAATCTGTGCGACAAGCGCGGCGGTGCGGGGCGGATCATATACGAATATTATTCCTTTGCATTTTGCTGTATGATTTGAATCATTAGTGCTATATCTCTGCACACATTTTAGCATTTTGAACAGAGCAATAGCACGTATTAACGCGGCAAGCGGGGGGCACAGCTCGGCACAGACTAAATGAGTTTGTTCGATGCCCTCTCTAGTGCGTAGTACATAGAACTCAATGGCCAATAATTATTATGTAAACATTTTTTCATTATCGAATAAAAATAACAATAAATTGGCGCCAATTTTGTTGCCGTTATTGAGACTTAGTACCTACATAAACATTTGCCATGTACTCTTTCAGCCCTTCTGTATGAATAACTTTTAGATCAAAATATTTAATTTTGTCATCCTTTTTTATTTTTATTTTGTATGTAAATACTATCCGACTATATTTTTAAAATGTACTTCACTAGAAGTTTTCATATGTATGTACGTCGTTACTCCAAAACAATAAAAATAGGTTTAGAATAACGTCAATTATGAAAAAAAAATACAAATTTTGTATTTTATACATAAATATATGTAAGTATATAATTTTGAAAATATTTTTTTTCCTAATAAGATATTTCTTTAAACAGATATATATAAGAGATCGAACCTGCAATCGAAAATTAGAGGCGGTTATTTTGAAGATTTAAAACAATGAAAAATAAAAATTGAAAAACAATTTTAAACAAATACTTCAGGAACATTACAGTGCCTAATAAAAAAACAACTACTTAAATATATTTTTGAAAAAAAAAACAAAAAAATAATATAAATGGATACTTATTGTTAATTTCGTTGTTCCAAAGTTGTTTCATCTGTATTCTCCAAATGTGACATTTTCATGTGCCGCCTGAAAAAAAGAATACATATTTACTATTATTTCTTTCATGTTAATACGAAATGTTTTTTTCAAAATAAAAGAATTTCTGGAATAAAACCTCTCACAGTCATAAACTATCTTTTTAGCAAATTTCATCTAAATCGGTTCAGCCGTTTAGGCTTGAAAAAAAGTCAGACGGTCGACATTTATTATATTAGTAAGAACACTATAAAGTATATAATTTCTCAAAACTATACAGATAAATCTTAATAGTCACAATGTTTGTCCTCAATGGATTCCTAAACCACTTAACCGATTATAATAAAATTCGCACACCATGTGCAGTTCGATCCAACTTGAGAGATAGGATAGTTTAAACATGTAGGTACCACGGGCGAAGCCGGGGCGGACCGCTAGTTAAACTATATAAATCTTACCTCAATCCCCTCTCCCCGCGGCATGTCAGATTACAAATCTTGCACACTCTATTATCTCTCAAGTCCTTCATAGACAATTCTGACATCTCCGAGTTGTCTATGCCCTGCGAGTCTGTTGTCTCTGCCCCCTTGGCTTGCACTTTCGGCTTCTTGTCTTGAAGTTGCGGCTGTTTGATTTTGTATTTAAGATCTGTAACACGTTTTAAATATTGAAAGTTGTTAATTATCGTACTTTCTAATTTTGTTGCATTTTTTAATACACAGAATCAGATTTTTACAGCACAAAAATAGATGTTTATTTCAAGAATATTTGTTTCATTAAATATGTATGACTTACTATTTCTTATTGTCAAAAATTAAATTCAAATTAAAAAATATTACAACAAAATCGTCACTTTAGTTCATGACGTGACGGTATTGCCACGACGCGACCTTGAATTTTTACTCTCAACGCGCCTAAAGAAGTTTGACTTACCACTTGTTACAATAACAATATTCGGCAGCGCCACATCGTGACGGGGCGAAGCGCTACGTCGCCCTTCGCCCCGCAGCGGCGCTTCGTCACTCGACCCGTCTGAATCCTTAACTTGTTTCTTTTTTATTCGCTTGCGAAACCTGAAATAAGCATCTAAGTTAAATAGTTAATAAAAAAAAGCTGGGTTGCACTGGGGGAGTGCCGGCAGAAGTGAAAACTTGATTATTAACGTTGAGCATGTTTGATATTTTGGAATGGTATCCGTCTTACGCTTTTTCGATCAGGTCACGTGTCCTGACGCGAGTTTAAGATTTTATACCCATTACAGAAAAAGTGCTCAACGCCGCTAAAGAAGTTTTCACTTCAATAAATTATCGTATTAAACCGCGTCTTCCCTCGCTTTGTCTAAAACCTAATAAATTATATACAAACCCTCCTATTAAAAAGTATAAAAATCCATAGTATAGTTTTAAAGCAACAGCAACTTTGTGTGTTGAATATTATTAAAGGATTAAAATATGGATGTAAGAACAGTCATTAGACTGTATTTTATCAACAAAATCCATTTAGGATATTTTCCACGAGTCTCAACAAATCTTTATTTAATCATATCTTAGATATCCATTAATAGCATGATAATTAATTTATCATAAATTTCTTATATTATATTTTACAACTAATTTCAGTATTTTATATTGTTTTTACGCTATACCAAAAAAACTTAGCCGCATAAGTCAATCTATATTATTTAAAAAATTGATTGATTTCTTACAGGATTTTTTGCATGAAATAGCTTAGCCACCCATCACTTGACAGATTATTCCATCAATACAAAGCCCAGCCGTCAGGATAGTCTGTCACTAAGGCTTACATAATTTTTTTGATTTGTCTGCGGGCTCCAGGTTGGGAAATGCTGTAATAGGGGATTATATAATTAAATTAATAATTATTACACACTCACCGCTTCTTAGGCCGTTTCACAACGGGCACCTTCTTCACTTTCGTCTCTTCATTGTTATTAATGTTTATATATTTCTCACAAGCCGCGCTGCCGAGTTCCAAGTTCTCTAGCTCTGTACTGCTTGATATTGAGCTTTTATCGCACGCGAATAGATCTGTCTCATTACTTAGATCGCTGCTTCCAATGTCACTGAAATTACAAGTGACTATATAAGAATTGACCGCCTCCTTGGTACAGTCGTTAATGCGTGAGCGTAGAACCGAGGGGTCCTGGGTTCGATTCCTGGTGGAGACGAAGAAAAAAAATGTCTCGGTCTGACAGGACACAGAGGGCTGATAACCTACTTGTCCCTAAAGAAAATCGATCAGTGAAACAGATGTATGCATCTGCCCCTTACCCCACTAGGGGACATGGGACTTCACAGAAAAGAATAATTATTTTCCACAAACACGGAGCAGATGCCTGTCAGATGTGAAACAACATTCTGTACAACAAATTTAGTGGAATCGCTTAAGTTTATTTTTGAAAATATTTGAATGCAGTTCTATTTCTCTTTAAAAATAAAAGAATGTTTCCTTTCAGCAAAATTTGCAATAGAAAATTTTCACATTGTCCAATCCTATATTATCCTATCCTATGTTTGTTACACTTTCACGTTAATACTACTGAACCGATTACAATGAAATTGAGCATACATATAGAGGCTAACTTGGATTAACACATAGGATAGGTTTTATCTCGGAAATCCGACGGGAACAGGAACTATGAGGGTTTTTCTTTGAAAATGCGGGCGAAGCCGCAGGTGGAAAGTATTAAGTACTAGCTGCTCCACGCGTTTTTACCCCCCCTAGTCCCCGTAGGGTGATGATATATAGCCTATAACTTTCCTCGATAAATGGGCTATCTAACACCGAAAGAATTTTTCAAATCAGACCACTGAAGTTCTAGAGATTAGCGCGTTCAAACAAACAAACAATCTCTTCAGCTTTATAATATTAGTATAGATAAGTATTCTATATTCATTTCCACATCTCGAGCTTCTCAAGTCTCCAGATGTAAAAATCATTTCATAAAACTATACAACACACTTTTGTGATGTCAAAAGTCGAATATACTTTAGAATTTACAATATTAGGAAGGTCACAGTAAATTTTAAATTAGGCACCCGTTACACGCTCAATCTAGAATGTGATCCTTGATCATGATCATTGATCTCAATCCAGATTGACTGTGTAATGTATTTGATTGACGGATCGTAAAATCTGATCAGAAAATATCTAGATTTTTAGAAATCAACGATCTCGATCCTTTGATCGAGATCCAGATTGATCGTGTAATGTAACATGCTGTCAAATTACGTCAGTCAGCGTTCGGAGCGCGATGGTATGGGACGACAACACACAGGTGTAACCATTTTTAACAGATGATCAAAACATGCCTCCTTCATCCTGTAGTAATTTGCGTAATCCTCTTCGTCTTCCGTACTATAAATTTCATCTAACAAGTTCGAATGTGTATAGATGTTCCTTTTTAGTAGCCACGGTTTAACCCAGCGTTTCCTCTTCACGCGTTTTTTCAAATAACAGGCAATAATTATTGCTGCACAAGATTTGTTATTATTCAGATCTATTTAGTGGTTGTGAATGCGTGTGCATTTGACAATGTCGAACAGTGGACTGATATGATCTGGATTGACCATCTAATGTCGCGACGATCCACATAAAGATTCGTCAATCCGTCACCTGACTTGAATCGTGATCTGGATTGAGCGTGTAACGGGTGCCTTAAATACATATAATTTAAATTGAAGAATGAATTCAACTAGTCTGTTGAAAATGGTTAAGAAAGTATTGCTGAAGGTTACCAAAATTCGTGAAAACATGATAACAACTGACTAATTAATTTTCAACTGTAGGTAATGAAAAAAATACAATCACTTGACTAGAAAAAGAAAAATGTTTAACAACCTTTGGTCCGAAACATCGCTCTGAGTGGAATTTTCCAGTTTTTTCACTTGAAACGTTATATTTATCCTCTTGTATATTTCCTCTGTTATATTCCTGCATTTTTCATATAACGTTTCCTTTGGAATATTTGTCCAGTCGCTTTGACTATTCAGCGTCGACATTTCGAACGAATTC
This sequence comes from Colias eurytheme, assembly GCA_907164685.1. Lineage (NCBI taxonomy): Eukaryota > Metazoa > Arthropoda > Insecta > Lepidoptera > Pieridae > Colias > Colias eurytheme. Next base: position 6,289 of record CAJQZN010039023.1, on the reverse strand, counting down.
TTATACGATTCTTATTAGAATACAATCAATTCACAGCTATTGACGTACATTAAATGGTAATTGAGCAATATATCCATATTAACCGTACGACTAAAATGTATTTTTATTATGGAAAATCACAAAATGGCGGGATCGTATTTTCAGCGTTTCCTGCGATTAATAACTCGTATAAACGTAGTCAGATACCTGTTACAGCCGTTTTTTTACTTGACCCAACTGAAAACCACTTTAAACACTAAAATATAGCACCACGATTCATTATTTTCAAAACAAAGGAAATCACCAAGACTTTTATGGCACATTAGCTTCATTTGATGGATCTGAATTGCCTTGCGAAACTTAACGGTTAAATATAAGACTAGACAAAATAATTTCCACTCTTAAAGAGTGTTTTTTTAAATAATAAACAAACACAACATTGTTAAAAATAAAAACCTACGGTCGCCTTTGCGGCTTTTTATTATTTTTTGACGTTTTCAATTTAGTGTTGCTTGACACTAATTGCTCATAATTTTTAATGAAAAAGTACTTCCTACCATAAACAACACGAGTCTTTTTTCCTTACTTTTTCCACGCTTATTTCACGGCACGGGATGGCACTTTATTTGCTAAATGATGTAAAATAAATGGTGTTAAAGTCCCAAATATTTTCAAATTACAGTAGAGAGGTGCTACTGGCTGCTACGGGGTTCAAAGCGTACTTAAATTAATGGTTTAACATAACGTCTAGATTCCATGTGTCAGTACTGACGAGTGACGAGTGCGATATCTTTATCTAGCGGAGATTCTAGCCCAAGATCTAGCTCGTTTATTAGTTAATCATAATTAATAACATGTTAATTAATCAAACTGGCAAATAGGTGAAGGTAGAAAAGCGTGCAGAACTTTTTGTTTTAAATATAATTTTTTACTTAATCCATCAGTCCTCGGAATCACAGACACAATAGAAAATCTATTGTGTCGCGCCCCGATCGGGCCTTACGGTGGTCAATGGGTTAAATGAAGTTTTCAATGAAATAGTAAAACTGATACTATTATAATTACTGTTATTATTTATACGAATATTTTTAAATATTTTACTTTCAATAAAAAATATTCAAAGTACGTTCCATTTTTCCATGATTAATAACCATAGACAATAAATTACGGATACCACCACGGTTTCCCGCCAAACGATGATTTTTATATTTTGACGTTTACTTTAATCAAAGTGAAATCGAGAACCAACAAAATATGTGTTCTTTCATCACAAATAGATAGAAAACTTCGTTATATTCTTTGTTATATTATGTTTTATTCATTATTTTGTATATAGTTGTTAATGAACTGTACTTTTGTTTATTAGTAAGCTTTATATGTGTACTTTTATACAACCATGTTATCCAAGTTAAGTATTAGGAAAAGTAAACATCTTTTAGCAAGAGTAGCTTCCAAATGCGCTCCTTGTGCCTTCTGCAGGCGAGAAGTAGACGATGAAGTTATTTATGGTAAACTATACGCTATTGGCGACATACATGTCCACTATTTTTGTGTGGTAAGTTATAAAACAGGTTGATATACTTAACACGTTCGCGGACAGTAACGACCATAGGCGTCTAGACAGCTAAAAATGATACGACAGTACGTCTGTCGACGTATCAGTTTTTACTTGCATAAAATCAGTACGCCAAACGACGAGCAATTTTTCATACTATCATAAAGAACGGCATGTTGTACTGTCATCACAGGTATAATTACGACTTTTGTACTGTCACTGCATTATTTACAAAAATTCGTCAAAGGAAGGTACTTCCACGCATATATTCATATTTTTTTACCCCTCTCCCCGCGCACACTACGCCCGTGGGCGTCATGTTTGCATACGGTTAGTCGAGTACTGCGCCGCTGCGGTGATCCCGCGTGCCGCGTGTGAATTGTTGTTTAGAAAGAGAGTATTTTGTTTCCAACGTAATTTAATTGTTTTACTCATACTGGATATACTAATTCAAGTCTAGTTGCTTATGTAAACAACATATTTATGTTGCTATTGTTTGTTGTGAACACGATTTTGTTGAACTAAATTTGTAACGAATATTTTTGTAGATAGCGTCTTGAGACTCGTTAGAAAAAGAACAAAAACTTCTTAAAGACCTGTTTGATGCAGCGTCTACCCCTGAATCGAGTCAAGACCCATTTGCTGATGATGGTGACTATGAATCTGACGCTGAGTACTTACGACATTTACGCCTATATCCGTTCTGTCATATCATATGGTTTTTTAACCATGTGTTGGAACACTACGCCCCTGGGCAATGTATGAAAAAAAGTAGTGTCTCAGTAGCTGCAACCTGTAAGACATACTGTCCGCGAACGTGTTAATAAAGAAATGGAACATCAAAGATGTGTCCGTTTGTTTATGTTAAAACATGAACACATATTTGAACCATAAAAAGATATTTGGTAAACATGAACATTTGCTTATTACATATTATATTATGTTGATGATTTTATTAAATTATGTTGTACTTACAAAAATATGAGAATAATATCTAAGTATAGGATGTTGTATATTTCAGCTGCTCTCATGCTGTCTAATTCAAAAGGGTAAAGATGAGGAAGGTCTCTTTGGTTTCCTATACCCTGATATTTTGGAAGAAATTAAAAGAAGCAAGAATCATGTAAGTAACTATACATATAGCATATAGATAAATAGACCAAAATTCTAAAAAATATATTTTTGCTTAGATTTTATTGTAGATCACACAAGTATTAAAAACAAAATATTTGATGTACAATTTTGAGTTTCCTATGCTGTAATTATATATTGTGTGCATTTTTAACATTTTCTATATAAATATTTCAACACATGAAATCTGTAATTTCCAAATAACTACGTAGAACATTCTCTATTTAATTAGCCATTTAGTATTTCACTCAGTTATAAAAACTAACATAATGATTCTCCTCGTATATTTTTGTCTGTCCTTTACTCAAATATAGTGCATAACTGAGTCCTGCCCTTCTGGCCTCCACTCAAGGGTCAGCCCAAGCTGAGGCTTATGATCCCCGTAAAGGGGGAATGCTTTTGTGCATGTCGCTTATCATCTTCGACCACATTTCAGCTTAACATCAGGCGAGATTGTGGTCAAGCGCTTCCCTATTACCAATAAAAAAAAATGTATGCGTGTACTAGAGTACACACGTAAGAAGTGAAACTTCTTTATGACCTTAAAAATGTCACGAGTATGGCGTAACGCAAAAATGTCACGCGTACGGCGTAACGCAAAAATATCACGCGTACGGCGTAACGCAAAAATGTCACGCGTACGGCGTAACGCAAAAATGTTACACTAAATTTTTGTCCAACCCCGATAAAGAAGTTTCACTTCAAAAATGTCGCTACCAGGGTAACGTTCCGTTCACCCACACATTCATATTAAGATGTAGCAGCCCAGATGGCAGCAGCCAGACAGAAGGCTAACATCGAAAAACACATTAAAAAATGTACTCAAATATAAAAATGTGTGCGTGTACTAGTGTACACACGTAAGAAGTGAAACTTCTTTATGATCTTATTTTTCAAAAAATAATTTACTATGTAGAGTAGTGCTTCTGCCCCCAAGGTTGTTAAATAATAAAGCCTTTACTTTAATCACTTTTAATCCTTTTTACAATCCGTTATGCACTACTGACTAATAATTATTATTCTAATAAATGCAGAAAGCGTCGGGGAAACAATGTGGACGCACACATATACAAAAAGCTCGATCAGCAAATTGCACATGTGTGTCCCAACAACTATATGCAACTTGACAGAAATACGTCGAATCACGCGTGGTAGGGATAAGAACAAGATGGCGCGTAACGGAAAAATGTCACGCGTAACAAAAAAATGTTACACTAAATTTTTTTCCAACCCCGATAAAGAAGTTTCACTTCAAAAAAATAAAAAATTCTTAACTTACAGCGGTGCTCATATTGCAACAAAGAAGGAGCGACCTTAGGATGTTCTATATCACAATGCAGGAAGCAGTTTCATTTGCCATGTGGCAGAGAGAAAAATGCTGTATCTATGTTCCACGGAAATTACAAGTAAGAAAATACAGTGGAATCCGTTTATAATGACATCGAAGGGAAATATCAAACACGCGGATAATCATAATAAGCAGAAGTCATACAAAGCATTTTGTAGAATATAAACATTCTCCTGTTTTTGTTAGTATTCAATACAGAGAAACAAAATAGAGATGCCTACACATTGAGACTCAAAACAAACAAAAAAAAAGACGTGTGGCACTCGGGGACTGCCGCGGTAAAGCTATTGCATAGTATGCCTTCAAGCCACACCTCCGAGCCCGTCGGAGTGGGGAGCGTGAGGTTTTTTCGTTACGGAATTTCTCGATTCAGTCCCCGCGCTCAAGGCCCGCGATAGAAGCTATGCAATAGCTTAAAAGGTAGCGCCGTACGTCGTCGGATATCACATAATTCTCCCAAACAGAAAAGTCTCGAAAGTGTTCATTCATTTCGGTCAGTATAACCGGACAATTCATAAAAAATTGGTCACAATAAACGACATGTCACTATATACAAAGTCATTTTATCCGACTTTTATTAAGAATTTTATATGAAAACCAAACTTTGATGTGTTATACGTCATAATAAAAGGATTCTACTGTAACTGTATACATACAATTATACAGGGTGTCCCACTATTGGTATACTAAGCGCGAAGGGACTTGTAGTCTTGCATACACTGATCATGTAAAAAATACTTAAACAACAAAATTAAGTCAAAAAATTTTTGATAAATTTTTCCTGAAAATTCATATTTTCTTCTCTAGCTTCGCGCAGCCGGCATATACTGCTTCTCTAATGTGAGCATTTTCTCTATGAAAACAATCTTAAACGATAGCTCACGTGCTGGTGGCAAAGTTGGGCGGGTTGCTTGTTATGGGTGTACACATAGAGTTTTAAAAATTCATCTATTTGAAAAAAAAATGCGTCTGGAATTTTATAAGTATTTTTTACGTACTCAGCGTATGCAAAACTATAACCTCCTTTGTGCTTAGTATACCAACAGTTGGACACCCTGTATATTAAATTGAAGTGTCTGTTTGTATGTTTTACTTACTGTGCCTGCGACTTGTTGCATAGAATTGTAAAAGTTACTCCTTTATCATCAGCTATCTGTAAAATAGAGTAACATCAAAATCGATCTAGCCGTTTCAGAGATTACCCTGAACAAACAAACAGACAGATATAATTAGTAAAAAATGTTATTTTGATATAATAATTATTATGTACTGTGTAGGTGTATATGCATTTGCTTAAAAGCGGTTATTTCAATACTACAAACTGACCCTACACATATATTCTTATATTGTCTGAGTAGTTTTCGTATTGTCCGAGTAGTTCTCGTATAGCCTGAGTAGTTCGCGTATTGCCTGGGTAATTCTCGTTTAGTCTGAGTAGTTCCCGTATTGCCTAGGTAGTTCTCGTACTGTCTGAGTAGTTCGCGTATTGTCCGAGTAGTTCTCGTATTGTCCGAGCAGTTCTCGTATAGCCTGAGTAGCTCTCGTATATTTATTTTATTATTTATTTATTTGCATACAATTCGGATATCGCAGATCCATATTTTGTTAGTAAAATAAAAAAAACCTAAGTATTAGTGTTAATAATTATGTCTAAAAAAACTAAAAACTAAGTCCTAATAACTAATAACTAAGTCCACCATAGGACACTCTACGCATAGACAAGTCGCTTTGATGCAACAAGTGTACGCACAAAGTGTCCCATGATGGGCGCACTTACATCCTCCGCGATGGTCCTTATTATACTGTTTGAACTGCCCCGCACTCTCCTTAAAAGAGAAGCTGTTTGTTTGCGAATGACGGCCCAGAAATCCGATGTGTGTGCTTGAGCAAACATCCCGGAGGCGCTGCAGAAGCGTGGCAGTTTCAACAGCATTCGGAAGGCATTGTTATACAGGACACGAAGAGTATTTAGTGATCGATCCGCACAGCTGGCCCATAGACTGCTCGTGTAGAGATTCTGACAGAACGCCTTAAAAAGCATTATTTTTACGTCCTTACTACAACGAGCAAATCTACGAGCCAACATATTGGCTCTAACCGCCAAAGCTCGTCGCTCCCGCTCAATGTCCACATTGTCTCGGAGGTCATCGGTAAGCATATGCCCAAGGTATTTAAATTGTTTAACTCTTTCAATATCTACACCATTAAGAGCTATGGTGGAAGTACATCTAGGATACTTACCGGTGTCCCCAAAAACAACATATTTACATTTATTT
>CAJQZN010039022.1:5366-42088 GCA_907164685.1 Colias eurytheme | reverse complement strand
CGGCCGGCGACTCGCCCGCGGAGGGCGACGTGGGGGGCGAAGGCCTAAGGGCGCGCTGTGCGTCCGGCAGGCAGCTCTCCGACATTGAGATACTGGAGCAGGTCACCGTGCTCAACTTGGATACTGGTGCGTCACACGATATGGTATCTTAGTAGTTTATAATATGCGAAAGTTTGTAAGTTTCTTACTTTTTCATGTGAAGACAGTTGATTGGTTTGGTAAGAGATATGGTCCAGAGATAAGTGCATTTATATTTTAGATTAGCTTCTTTCTCGAAATCCACGCGAGTGAAGTTGCGGGTAACCCATAAGTATATTTCATCGTTAATTAAGTTTATGGATCGTTTTTGAATCATGGTATTTTGAACTGGTCGAACATTAACAATATTCACTGATCCACATATTTTGTGACTTACAATTCAAAACAGTAAGGAAGTTCTGTACTTAGCAATCGCAAAAAAATAAATAAACAAAAGTCATAATCCTTACCATTCACTACATAACTGGCCGCACGCACCAATAATAATAATAAAAGTTTTAACAACAAACCTCCTTTATCCTATTAATATTATAAATGCGAAAGTTTGTGAAGATGGGTATATGTATATGTGTATGTTTGTTTCTCTTTCACGCAAATACTACTGCACCGATTACAATGAAATTTATCACACATATAGAGGGTAACTTGGATTAACACATATGATAGGTTTTACCCCGGAAATCCTACGAGAACGGGAACTATGCCGATTTTTCTTTGAAAACGCGGGCGAAGCCGCGGGCGGAAGCTGGTATCTTATATTGGATAGTGATTGTTCCTTTATATTTGTATCCCACAACTGGCCGCACACAACTTTCACTAAGAAAAAAAAATTAAAAAAAAGCGCAACTGGCCAGTGCACAGGTGTATTGCAGGTGAGCGCGTGCCGCTCAGCGTCGCCGAGCACAAGCTGCCGCAGTGCATCAACCCGCTCAGCTTGCACATCATGCGCCTCACTTCGGAGTATATCGGGAGACCGGCTGATGATGATCATAATAGGTGAGTTAGACCCACACACACATAAATTAAAAAACACTACAAATTACACTAAAACGCAATACACAAGCCACTTAAGGGCAATACACTACACATTACGTTACACTTAAGTGCAATACACTACACATTACACCAAACTTTAGTGACCAAAGGACCATACACACACTTTGAAAAAAAGACTACACTAAAACGCAATACACAATTGCATGGAATCTACACCAGTATTTCAGTTCATATCGGTTTTATTAAGAATTGGCACCATTTATAAATTACATAATATTTACATTTTAATCCTTTAAGCTCGATATGAAATCTAGATATAATTACATCCTTTCTGGTATTTCATTTATAGGGATTGTAACTTCACTTATATCAGCACGCTTTAATAACCCTTATGTTACTAACAATAGTATGCAAAAATAACACTTTGCACGTTTTATGTACCTTTGCATTGCATTAACACTACTAATATTATCATAACAAATAACAACGTAATATTAGTTGCATGTTCCAATATAGTTTAAGATATAAGTAGTTGACACTAATAATTATCCTGATAATATCAAAACCTAATTCACTTCATTATATGTTACTTAATTTGTATCCATTTAGTGTATGTACCATCAAAAAACTGATAAAACTCACTTTCACACTTTAAGGAATTGTTTTAAAAAAAAATGGGAGAACTTACTATGTTGTCTCTAAAAACTCACATATTTAACGTTCTCTAAGAACTTGATTCCATAAAAAGGGGCCTTTCCTATCAAAAAAAGTCTCGAACTCCTTAAAAAAATACATTATCTCCATAAAATGTATTTATTTATTTATTTACTCTTTATTGTACAACATATTAAAATGAAAGTACATAAAACAAAACCATTTAAAATGTACAAATGGCGGCCTTATGGCTCAAAGCCATCTCTGCCAAGCAACCTTCAGGCAAAGGACAAATTATAACTTAAGGTAGCCAATTAGCAATAATAACTTTAAAAAATGAATTAAAAAAAAACTGTATTAAAAACTGGCGCCGTACGTTCAGCCTGTCTGGCCGGCGACTATGGAAGCGCTGGTCGATCGCGCACCCCGCCCTGCGCCGCTCGCCCTCCGCGCCGCTGCGACCCGCGCTCTCCTACCTCTCCATTGACACTAGGTTATATAGCGACACTATGTCCACTAGACACACAGTTGTTGGCAAAAATTGTCCGTAAAAATTCGTCTAAATATGTCCAAGCAACGTATAAAAGATTAATTGGAATTTACATCTTATTTCGTAGAATTAAGGTCCAAAGTCACTCATCATAGAACTTTTTACAACATTAATTATTATTGGAATTGACACCTTATTCCGTGACAGTAATGTTCAAAGTATATTGTACTATTTTTTGCAAAGGCATAATATGCGTTAACGAAGTTTCCTGTATAAAATGTCGTCAAAAATATGTGACGTTTGTATTGTGTCGCTTGGTATAACTCCATCTGATAATCGTGTAGGCGGACATTGGTTCGGACAATTTTTGAACGCGATTGTGAGTCTAGTTGTTCATTGTGCCTCAATAGTTAGACTACACTACGATCCAACTGAGAATGTCGACTAACTCTTACTTCGAATTTAAATATGAAATTTTTAAAACGTCTGCTGTGACAATATGACACTCGATCCGATTCTTAATTGGATCGCATAGAACACTGCTAGCCTACGCCACACATTAACTATAGCGGTTGTGAACTTGGTGGGTAGTTACAAAAATGTTTATGTAGCTTTGTGGATCACGTTTAGTTGATTTTATTATAACTTTCTGCATTTTAACGACAATGATTTTTCAATAGCAGGTCACTACGATTGGCACATAAGAATTCACGCTTTTGTAGGTTTGTTTAAAAAGATCCGCAGTTCACAGCCGCTGGGCGTAGAGTCTGTAGTGTGTTCGTTTTATTTTCAATTTGTACGGTGTTTTTCGTATTTGAAAGTCCTCAAGGGTATGCTTTTCTTTGTTCCTGTGTAGCGTATTTTGTCCCCTTTTGACTTGTACTTAGTAAGAATATGTATAGTGGATGTTGGTGATATTTGTTTGTTATATTTTAATGTATGGCTTAAAAAATACATAGCTTAGCTTTTTTGGCATTATGTATGAAATCGTTGCATGTAAATACCCAATAATCACGTAATGTTAGTATTTCTAATTGATTAAAGTAGATTGACGCCTACTTTGATAAATATGATAAAACCACTGCTCAGAATTATAACTAAGCGTGGAAATCCTAAACTAAAATTAGTATAAAAGTGTTGTACATTATTTCGAAGCTTATTTAAAAATGGAAACGTGTTTTAAAATCGAATCTTTGTAATAGCGATCATGTTGTAATTTGAAATCTCAACGCCGAAAAATTTCGACTCATTTATACATTTTGTATCGTGAGTAAAGTGGACAGAGAAATAATCAGATTGACATTATATTCGTTTTATTTTCTATTTATATGATTTAGTCCCGAAATTTTAGTCTAGCATCATTGCTCTGTCCACTTTCCATCATACTTCATAAGATACATTGTGTGCTGAAGGCATCTGTTGTTTCTGAGCATTGTATATACCATAAAGCTTCCTTTGCTATAGACACTATACCAGATTTTGATTATAATTATGTGGTTTCCAGAGAAACTGATGAGGAAAGTGAAAGCGTATGCACGGGAGGCGTTGAGGACGAGACGAAAGAAGCTAAAAGGGAATCGGTCGATCGACAAACGACGGCTATCAAACGTAAAACTGAAAAGTATGTATAGTTTTTGAATAAGTTTAATTTTAGGGTCACTAGAATGTTAAGAAATGGAGACTGAAATTATAATATGTTGTAAAGGAAATAATGATATTAAAATTCGTTTATTTTCTGCTAAGAAAAGTCAAATGATATTTGAAAACCAGGTCCAAGAATATTTTTATTTCTTGTTAAATATTGTTGGCCGGAATAGACCAAAGTAATAAAAAACAATCCAAATATTTTAACTCGGAAGACGAGAATTTCGAAAGAAAAATCTGAAGTAATAACGACACACATATTAGATGTTATTTTACACAAAAAAGGTTAAACAAAAAAGGTTATCTAACGAAATTTCACCATTCAGTGTAATTCGAGCCGATCTCGTCAAGTGTCACTCGCACGACAACATAAACATCAGGTGACAGTTTGTTTGGTACATGCTCAGTGTTGCTATATTCTCGCAAACGGCAAATGCTTATAATTCGGTCAATTCAGACCCGAAAATAGTAATGCTTATGGTCCAACACTGGCTTGCGATTTTATTGTTGCCAACTAAACTTGGTTTAGACGCACTGAATTTATGGATAGTATAGTTAATGTTCCAGAAATATGACTGGAGCACGAGTAGGAGTAGGATTTCTAGTACTCTTATTAGATTACGTAAATATATCTTTTACAAATGAAGAATTAGAAGAACATATTTTAGATAATATAGATAGCCAATGCAAGTAACGAATTCGGTCAAAAGTTATGTAGACAGATAAACATTTTAGAAACAATACAAACACAATAACATGTTCATATTATTAGCAATCATGACATATAGGACTATCTGACTTAAACTACCGTCATTTTTTTAAGAATCACGATTACCATGGCTCTTAAATAGAGTTTAGTTATTGACAATAGAATCCAGCACTAAGTCAATATTTTTTATTTCGATTAAAAGCTATGCTTTTTAACTGAAATTAAATGCCCAATTTGCCATTTTATGGTGAGGTTATCGCTTTAAACATTTTTACCTAGAGAATATTCCAACACAAGTCATGCTTTGTAAATTTTGCTCCAGAAATCGAGATTTTTACTATTACCATTTTGAGTGCGTTTTTTTATAACTGAACAATTAATAAGTTTTGTTTTATTATTAACGTTTTTTCTTGTGCTAATTTTAACACCGATTTGAGAATTTGAAATTCTATTGGCTTGAATTGCTTTGAATTTAAAATATCATTTTACATTAACAAAATTCCTTTTTATGTGATCAAATTAAACATTTATCATTTGAAAAGAAAAAAATAAAAGGTCGTTTGAAAATTTGTTTCGAAAGCGAGAACATTGTTTTTAAAAATAGTAAAAGACAAATCATTCCCATTGCCCGCAAATAACCTGTTAACATCAAAACACACAACTCCATACTTACTAAATTTTATCATACCATAGGTTAAAGCGGTTCTTCGGTAGTACAGTAAAGAAAACAGTAGATGCTGCTAAATCTCTAGCGCAAGAAGTGTCTCATGCAAGACATAAAGAAGACGTCGCTGAAATAGCAGATGATGTGCACGGAGAACATAATATTAAACTGAAAGCGTCTAACTCGCACAAGGGACCGTATGACTTTGACGGCTGCGTGCGTTATGTGCAGGTTTGTGGATGGCGTTTGATAACTTTGCTCATGTATTATTTTTATGTTATTTTGTGTCAATTAACTTCTGAAATGTATATAATTTTTTAAAGAATAGAAAAAATTCGATCACGAGGTGGGACTCGAACCCGCATCCTTTCGCGCTATTCCGGGGCTGATGCCCGACCAATTCAGCCACTCGTGACCCGCCAGAGCAATCGAATTTATTCTATTCTTTCAGTTTTATGTGTCTAAGGGACACATCGCGCGCCATCTATTGAGATGATTAACAACCATCTCAACCAATATGAAACACTTTTCATTGAATACAATATTGTAACGATGGAACACGACCATTTTTGTTGAAATTGATATTTTTGGTTTTATGGCATTCAAATGCTTTATAAATATGTATAAATATTTTTCTATTCCTTATAAATTTATATTTATAAAGCATTTGAATGCCATAAAACCATAAATATCAATTTCTGAAATGTAGTTGAGTAAATAATTGTTTGTTTGATGATTAAAGCGTAAAGTTGAGTTAGAAGAAGTGATTTGGATGTATAGCATAGTTAGGTGTATTCAATTGTAAAATAGTTGATGTAATTATCTAAATAGGGTAGTTATTGTGAATGCAACGTTAAGCTGAAAGCAACAAATTCGTATAAGGATTGTTAAAAGTTTGAAGGTTGCGTGCGATTATGCAAATTTTAAGTAAGCATTTGTAAACGTTATTGATATAAAATGACGCATATAGTTGAAATAGTGAGCATAATTGGTGTGAGTGTGTAGATAAATAAGGTTGGTCGTCGAAGAAGTCGTGTGAAGTGTGAAGTGTCTCAGATCAAGTAAAATAAAATAAAATAAATCATGTTGACACCTTGGTGTCCCTCAAGGTTCTCATCTGGGACCTTTACTTTTTTGTTTTATGTTGTTGTTTGTTTTGAAATATGCCTCAATGCGATGATTATTATGTATGTGTCCAGGAGCTGGGCGGGTCGGGGTCGGGGCACGCGGGCGCGGTGTGGTGCTGCAAGTTCAGCGTGTGCGGGCGCCTGCTCGCCACCGCGGGGCAGGACCGGCTGCTGCGGGTGTGGGTCACACGGGACGCCTTCCACATGTTCCAGGTATAAGAAAGACGAACAAACGAAAAAAAAAATGTTGTGTGGTTTTATGAAACCACGGTAAAAGTGAAACTTAGGCACAAAATTATCGTATTTGTACGATAATTATCGTACGGTTCGACCGTCACGCGACATGCGCTACACAGACCAAAAAGTTTGAGACGATGTAATAAAAGTTTCACTTTAAAAAAAATTGGTTGTCTGTAAAGTCGGTTTTCTGACGATAGTTGAACGTGACAACGTCCGATTATGCTTCTTTGTCGCTCGTTCCGCGCTCTCGCTTTCACTTCAAGGAACGCCTCAGAACGAGGTAACGCCGCATGAGTCATGTTTTTTCGTGCGTGCAGCCGGCTCTATCGAATTATAAGACGTTGACACGTCAAAAAAAATATATTTGACAACACAGCGTAACACATTACAAAGAAGACAATCAAAAAATGGAAAAACATACACAAATAACACAAGACATGAACAAGAAAAGAAAATTAAGAACAAAAACAGTGTGTCCGCAGTACCGCCAAAAGGGAGTTCAGCTTGTGCCAGGCCTACCTAGAATGTATAACTACGCTCAATTATTTCAATGTCCTTCATTATTTTATGTATTTGATTTTTACTGCATGAATTCTATGTATATTCAGTAAAAAAGAGACATTACAATGAAACTATTAGAATATCTCATAGCAAAACTAAATCCAGTTATAATAGAAAAGTGATATTATATTTCTGACTTATTAAAAGATCAATATACTTCCATCTTTTTCAAATTAGAGCTTCGATTACTAACAACGTTTCAATCTGTTACAGGACATGCGCACAAAATACAACGCGGAACAGAAATCGTCCCCCCCCCCCGCCCCAAGAACCCCCCCCGCCCCCGGCCCCGCCCCCCTCCCCGGACCACTCCCCCCCACTCGGCCCCGGCGCCCCCTTCAACCCGAAACCCTTTTGCATCTACTCCGGACATAATTCCGATCTTTTAGATGTCTCCTGGTCCAAGAATTACTTCATCCTGTCCAGTTCTATGGATAAAACGGTCCGTTTGTGGCATATTTCAAGGGGGGAGTGTTTGTGCTGTTTCCAACATATTGATTTCGTGACGGCTATCGTCTTTCATCCACGGGATGATAGGTATTTCCTGTCGGGGAGTCTGGATGGAAAGTTGCGGCTGTGGAATATTCCGGATAAGAAGGTATGTTGTGAATTGGTATTGCTTTTTCGGTGTTCAAATTATAATATTAAAAGAATGTTATACACACATTATGATTGTGATTATAAAATATACCAATTTAAAATTGTAATCACATTATGGAAAACAGTTAGCTTGTATTCAACTAATAATTCCCTTGTTTATATCTTTCTTATACCATCAAATAAATTGAAATGAAAAGAGACTGAAAAATTGTGTGAAAATAATGATCAATTTAGTAGAGCTTTTTTATACTAATGCAGCATTCAATGGGCAAAATGTCGAATTCCAATCTCAATCGAATATTCTTCCAGGTGGCCGTTTGGAACGAAGTGGACGGTAAAACGAAACTAATAACAGCGGCTAACTTCTGCCAAAACGGCAAGTTCGCTGTCGTCGGCACTTACGACGGCCGCTGTATATTCTACACCACAGATCAACTCAAATATCACACGCAAATAGACGTTCGTTCCACACGAGGAAAGAATTCCACAGGAAGAAAAATAAGCGGCATCGAACCTATGCCCAACGATGACAAAATCCTCGTCACCTCAAATGATAGTCGTATCCGATTGTACGATTTACGAGATTTGAATTTATCCTGCAAATATAAGGGCTATGTGAATGTATCGAGCCAAATAAAAGCCTCGTTCTCTCACGATGGGAAATACATAGTTAGTGGGTCAGAAAACCAGTGTATTTATATATGGAAGACGTGTCATGATTACTCCAAATTCACGTCAGTTAGGAGGGACAGGAATGACTTCTGGGAAGGGATAAAAGCCCATAATGCAGTGGTGACTTGTGCGATATTTGCACCCAACCCTGATCATATGATACGCATGATTAATGAAAGGGAAGAGAAACTTAATGCGGGCAAGAGTCAAGAGGAGAAAGAGGAAGTGGTGAGTTTTTTTGGCAGTCTTTCATTGTTATATAACTTCGTTGATGCACATTTATCGTTTTGCATATACCTACTTTTAATTTATTATAATGTCATGCTCAAATAGAAAGTTAAGTCTGCTACAATTACTAAAATGAATATACTTAATTTGTGTGTTTGAATATACTAATTATAATATTTAGCCATCTGCAGCATTTAAATTGCCCTTTGACATTATTATAAAATATTTTAAAACTTTATTTGCCTTCGTTGAAACCTTTATACCTGATAAATTGTATTAAATTTTTAAATTCATTTGTAGAATTACTACGTTATTTACCATAACAATTAATACATTTTCACAAATTCTAGAAGAGTCCAGAAGGCGGTATGGTGTCCTCCTCCCAAACGGGCCACGTGCTCGTCAGTGCGGACTTCAACGGCGCCATACGAGTGTTTGTTCACAAGGCGAAACCCAAACACTCCTCGCTACCAGCCTCTGCGCTAGCTTAGATGTGGAAATAAATGATTTAGAGCATTTTTGTGAAGAAAATATGCCCAAAACACGGCACTGGCATCTTACAAAAAATATTGGGAAATACTTCGTATGACGTGTATAATCTATTTATTTTGAGGTATGAATTAAAACAAATAGATTATTTACGAATACACTACCTCTTGACAGTAAATAATAATAGTTTAAAAAAACTAAAAAACACGCTTTTTATAGAAAACCGAACTAAAAAATAGAAAATTTTATAAAATTAGTGTATTGTCATCGGTCCTCAATAAATCTACAAAGTTTGTCAAAATCGCGCCCAAAGAAGTCGGTTACAAAGAAACATACAGGTGAAGCTAATATAAAGCGTGTAAAAAAACAATGATTTGCGAATTTTTATAACAGATAAATACTCGCTTAGTGAACAGAGTTTTTTGGGATAAAAACATATCTAACTGCTTCTGTACGTTGTCAATTGTGATGATGACATGAATATGAACACTTTTTAAGGTTTCAAGCAGCTAGTAGGACAGAATTATCATAATAGTAACAGTTTATATCGTGCTAGACTCAGGGGTATCAAAATTAAAGTAAAAAATGCTAATGTAAAGAAATTAAGAAAAGATCAATTATTGTTGGTAGGTGTTTTATGTAATAAATTCCCTTTTTATATATGTACTAAAATCGACATTCCGCCAACAATATACATAAGTACTTGATGTAATAAAAACTTAAGAAAAAATTGCAACTGTCCCGATGTAAAAATGTTACATCGCTTTAGCGCAAAGCGACTAAACGCGATATTAACAATGTTTCTTGAATTGTTTTATGAAATTTGCAATTTAATAAAGTGAGACTATTCTAACCTAAACTTAAATTTGAGATATACGGTATGATATCTCAAATTTAAGTTAAGGCTTGTTAGAGCGGTGGAAGAATCTAAATAAAGACAAAGAGAAAAGCTAAAAAGATGCAATCAATAAATGCTTTCTTTGTAGATTGCTGTTATTCAATTTTTTAAAGAAACTTTAACAGTGACGATTTAAAAAGATGAGAAAATCGAAGAATGTTAAATTCCGAAAAAATATGTGAATGTCACAATATAGAGACCATTTTGAGATGAATTTAATAGTACTTATATCAGTAATAGTAATTGCAGTTAAATTGATAAAAAAATTAATAAATATAAACTGATTATAAATCGCCTATGGTGTCGAATCAAAAAGATTGAATCTTAAATTTATGTAGATTTATTATTATAAATTTGTTACAAAAGTGGTATGACTCTGTACGCACATTTATAACGGAATTAAATATAGTGGCTATTCTTTAATCGACCAAATTTATAATTTATTGTCACGCTATTGTTATTGTGTTAAAAAACTTCATGAGATGTATTCATGGTTTACCAAATGATAATTACGAAACTTTAAATGTCTTTGGTTGTAATAGAATATCACTAACTTATAAATATATTATCTTCATTACAACTTACATATGAGTCGATACATATCAAACTCCGGTAAGTCCACTCCCCGCCAAAATTGAGATATTAATGGCGCCAATTTTGAATTGTAAAACTAAACCATTCTCTTCTTTTCAAATTTAGGTAAGTCAATCGAATCTCTATTAAAATAAGGTTCAAAGTAATTTGTTTTTTTCAAATTCCGGTATGTCCGTTGACAGTGGTTTATCAAAATCAGGCAAGTCCATTTCGACCAATCAGAGCACAGTATGGCACTAAGATGGCTGCCATTTCTCTTAATATTGTGGAAGCTAACACTTGTGACCAACGCTTTTAAATCGTTTTAATTGAGAAATAATGGAAGAAAACAGTTTAGTTATAGAGGTGGTGGTTCCAGAGAAAGCAAGGAAAAAAACGATACCAAAAGCTAGAACACACAAGGCTCAGAAAACAGCTAAAAGGTAAGTGAAACTAGACGCGCAGTCTTTATTCTTAGCCATAAAGTCCAGGGCCGTACTGAGATTTTTTCAACCGTTTTGATTTATTGATACCTACTTTAGTACCTACATACTCTAATGTTTATTTTTTTTTCTATAACATATTTGCAGCCAGGACAGGATAAAGCGTGAATCTGTAAGTTTTAAATGAGTGTTGAATGTAACATAACTAACAAATAAAAACACATTTAGCATGAAACTTAAAAAAAATGTGCTGCACGGCTTGTTTTAAGGATTTATTATTTGAAATATAGACCACTAGGAAAAGTACTAAATGTGACCCTTTAAATCTCGTTTACCTATAATTTGAATGAAATATGTTTCAAACAGAAAAAATGGCACTGTGTTTTTTAGATATAAACCAAGAAAATAGTGATTTTCATGTACATTTGGCTAATATGGTTTGAAGGATCACAGTAGTTTTCCTCAGTGTAAACTAACTACTAGTTTCTGAGATCTAGATGACTTTTAGTGTTTAAGTGAAAGGGAGTCAATGACTTGAGAGTAAAGGACCGCTTAGTTTATAGTTTCTCCACAGCTCGCCCTTTGCTTTTACTAATATCATGTACCTTAACGCATATGCAAATAAATATTTCCTAACACTCCTTTGCCACTGTTCTTTTGTTATCATTATTAATTGTTTGAGCTTTTAGCTGTCAATTGGTTTGGTTTAATTTTTTTGTATTTCAGCGCTTAATATAACAAGATTTTGTGCTCCTTAGGTACTCGTCGCCTGGATTTCCAAAACGGCCAGCATGTGGCCATGATTCTGATGCCTATAAGTGTTCTACACTGACGATGAATGATATGTTCATGTTTCACAAGAAATTTTATTTGAAGCCAGAAAAAGTATACCAAGATAATTACATTGTTAAACATTTGCAAGTTATTCCAGTGCAACGACGACGTCCACGAAATGACTCTAAATGTAACCAAAGAAATTTTACTGTAAAGTACAAAGTCTATAGCAGAAAAGCGAAAAAAGATTTACCTGTCTGTAAGCAGGCTTTTCTTAGTATACTCTGCATTAAAGCAGGACGCGTGGAGGGTGTTTCGAAAAGATTTGGAGAAACAAGAACTATGCCTCAAGAAAATAGAGGAGGGGACCGAAAGGCTTTCTTATTTGCATCGCGCCAAGAAGCAGTTCAAAATTTTGTAAAAAAATTTAAGCCTCTTGAGTCTCACTATAGTAGAGGCAAAATAAAGCAGCGTCTGTATTTGGCCCCAGAACTTAATATCAATAAAATGTGGCAAATGTATCAGGACGAAGCTTTGCCCGGCTATGAAGTCTCACAATCATTCTTCAGAAAAGTTTTCACGACCAGCTTTAACATTGGCTTTGGCTCTCCCCGGAAAGACGTTTGTTCTGATTGTCTTCAATTAATTGAGCGCATTAAATTGTCTAATAGTGAACGAGAAAAACAAGAGTTAAGAACACAATATCGCATTCATAAACTCAGAGCTAAATGTTATTTTCAATATTTACGCGACGACAACCCCGAAGTTCAAACACTTAGTTTCGACTGTCAAAAGAATTTACCCTTACCCAAGATCCCCGATCAATCCGTTTACTATTCACGTCAGTTATATCTGTATAATTTGACAGTCGTCGTTGGCAATTCAACATCCTCTTTAACCCCCGAAAATGTCCATGCATACGTATGGACCGAAGAACAAGCTGCGAAAGGCGCTAACGAAATATGCACTTGTGTATATAATTCCTTAAATACATTAAACTTGGAAGGCAAAACAAAAGTAAGATTGGTGGCTGACGGATGCGGAGGCCAGAATAAAAATGCCATGCTGATAACCATGGCTATGAAATGGTTGTATGAAGTCAGGCTTCGTTATCCGGATGTGAATGAAATACAAATAATATTTCCTGTCACCGGTCATTCTTTTATCCCCCCGGATAGAGTTTTTGCACTAACTGAGCGAGTTATAAAAAAGAGAGAATGCATTGTTCAGCCCAAGGAGTACATTGATATTATAGCATATCATGGCTCAATATATAAATTGGGAGCCGATATTCCTGTCTTAGACTGGAAATCTCAACGCATTGAGAATTTAAAATCTTCTATGCATTTTCAAATAAGTAAGTGCAAGAGAATTATTGTGACTCGTTCAGACGCTGCAAGAATTACAGTAAGGGGGGAAATTTCTTACCGGAACGATTTGGGCCAAAATATGTCAGTTTTCAAGAGAGGAAGAAAAATTTCCGATATAATACCTAGTGTTATTGCAGCTGGTCATTCTGTGAAACCAGAGAAATTGCAGGATGTCAAAAATCTTTTAATGAAGCATTTTGGAGAACAGTGGGAAAATATTAGTGACCTCGCCTATTATAAAAATATTTTTTATCCTGCCCAAAATGCCGAAGAAGACGATGACGAAGTTAATAATATACCAGAGTATATGATGGAGGAGGTTTTGGATTTTGTATAATACTAGCTGTGCCCCGCGGTTTCACCCGCGTTACTCCGCTCCTGTTGGTCTTAGATAATATAATATTATAGCCTTAAGAATTTTTAAATCGGACCAGTAGTCTCTGAGATTAGCGCGTTCAAACAAACAAACAAACACTTCAGCTTTATAATATTCGTATAGAATATTACAATATCTATAACATTGGTGTTCCACAGGGATCTATTTTAGGACCCTTCTTGTTCTTGGTATATATCAATGATCTACCTTATTATTTACAGGATAGGTGTGAAATAGTTCCGTACATACTGCTTTCCGAATCGGTGGTAAATGTTATAATAAGTAATGACGTTTCAAAAGTGCCTCTAGAAGAAGTCTAATTGAATAAATAAATGTTTGAGTTTGAGTATCCAAAACCTCCTCCATCATATTATTATACTCTGGTAAATGATGAGAATGATTAGAATAAATAATGTCAGAATTTCTAAAAAATAAACTTGGAATAACGTCGATGTAACTATTCTTCCACTATACTATAGGCGTGAAATAGTTCTATTTATATTTAATGTGGATAGGTATGACCCAAATGTTGACGAAGTGAACAGTGCTCTTTTACACATATCCGACTGGTTCACTGCCAATAATTTATTATTAAATGCCAAAAAAAAACAACTTGTGTTGAATTTTTACTACCTAACGTCAAAAAGTTGAACAGAAATATTACCTTGAACGGGGAGGTATTAGGTATTATTGAGGGAGTTTCTTGCCGGTTCTTCTCCGTAGATACTGCTTTCCGAATCGGTGGTAAATGTTAAAATATGTAATGATGTTTCAAAAGTGCTTCTAGAAGAAGTCTAATTGAATAATTCTTACAAAATTTTCCATTTCAATACTTAATGAAATTATTAATTTTCTTAACTTATTCTACTTCTCGTATTACTCTCATTGCCATTATCTAAAATTTAGACTGAAAATTGCTTCTAAAACTTGTAAAACACACCACAATGTACCAAAAGATAGGTTATGTCAGACTTATACTAGGGTGGTAGCCGTGATAACGTCGAAATAGCATTAGTACTTATTACGACTTTATACTAGGTTTCATTTATCAGGTATTTATTACGTGTTTATTTATATGATTTTTCCTTATTACTAGTTTATTCTTGTCATAAAATGTTATATATGTAACTCGTTTATTTGTACTGATGTAAAATATTTAATTCGCTTTTTTTTAACATTTTTGTATTTAATAAATTTTGCATATTTTAATTTACATGTTTTATTTAAATGTTCCCATAACCACCTGAGTACGTCCCAAACTGAGTTCTATCAAAACCCTGCAAGTCCATTAGAGATTTTTCAAAATCCCGTAAGTCCAAGACGATGTTTTTCAAATCCCGGTATGTTTTGCTGGTACATATCAAACTCCTGTATGTCCAGACTTAAATCTAATTTTGTGGTATAATCAGCAAGTAATACATTTCTTTTTCTTCGTAAAACTAATTCAAATGTATTATAGTATATCCGTCATAAATTATAAAGGTCCTAACGTATTGCTTTTTAAAGTTATTAGAAATTCCTCGATTCCCACATTTCTGTTAGGATGGACTTACCGGAGTTTGATATGTATCGACTCATATTATAAATTATGTCAATAAACTTATGTTAAAAACTATTTAATGATAAACATATTATTCTTAAATCATGTATAATTTATTTTCGTATTTATCAAAAAATGTAATAAAGTATATTTTGTATATTTGTTAGGAAGTTATACACCAATTAAATATCTCGTTTATTTTGTATAAGTTCTTGCCTCTAAATATTGTGATTAATAAAATAAGTGTACATTGAATAGTTGTATAGATCGCGATGCCATTGTATTGTATGTTTAACTGGCATTTATCTTTGAAAATAAATGGGTATATAACATGTTCATACGACTTTTATTTCATTTTACCTTACTCCTGAAATACTTATGCATATAAATATATTTGCCGCATAAAGAATGGTTGTTGAGCTTGTAAATTTTCGATATTTGCACGTTTTTCACTTGAAATCATATCAATTTTATAAGAATTCACAATGATGCCGACCGATGCTGACCGCCTCCTTGGTACAGTGGTTGACGCGTGAGCGTAGCACTGTGGTCCTGGGTTCGATTCCCGGTGGAGACGGAGAAAAAAAAATGAAGGCTGATACTAATCCCTAAAGAAACGCGATCAGTGAAACAGATGTATACATCTGTCCCTTACCCCACTAGGGGACATGGGATTTCACAACAAACAATGATGCCGATTACGTGGCATCGATTTACGTAACGATCAAATTAACGAAAAAATTGCTAAAGATGCGATTTCGTTTTGTAGTCCGGAATGTGATAAATAGGATTTTATTATACTTAAAAGCTTACATAACTACCCATGAATGAATGAATGAATTTAAACTGGAAAACCGCAAACATGCTTTACGTGCACGTGCTTTAGGGTACTTCTGGACCGATTTCAAAAACTATTTCACCGTTGTGTTATGTGTATACAGTACGTGATCCCTGAGTGCTGTACCACTAGTCATTAATATCATAGACGAAGACGATATAGACGGCTAAATACAAAAGCTTCTCTCAATTCAGAAAGTACAAAAATGTATACAATAATTTTACTGTTCCACAAATTTAAGATTCAATTTTTTCAGATCATTCTGTATTTCCTGCAAAAGTTTAAAATTATGAATCCAGAACGCACACCTCAATTTTTTACATTTCTTTATACGATCATACACACGCCTTGACACAGAAATTAACATTACGCTGGATTAAATATGGATAGTGGGAAGGCGCATTATTTCTGTCCGATTCTGATTTTTTAGAATAAGTTATGTGTGAATGAAATTCTCAATTCAGATTGTGAATTCAGACAGGTATTCTGGTGAATAAATTGTACAATTTTACACTTCATTCCTTTAAATGTATAAGAGGAAGGCGAAAAAATTAAAAAAAAAAACACATTTTTGTAAAAACTTCATTTATTAAACATTATGTAAATGACAAGGAATGCATTAAACTTAAATATCAAAAACATAAATATCTCTTACACACAGAACATACTTAATACAAAAAGACACATTTATATCCATTCCGTTCTCAGATATTAAATAAACTTTAACGTAATATCTAAATTTAAAACATTTTTTTTTAATTAAAGATAAGACGATACAATTTTCAAATTCACAACGGTGGGCGGAATCACACAGGGTTACAATCCTACAAAAATATTGCTATTTAGGAATTATTTTTATTTTATTGTACTTTATTAAGTTTAAAGGCGGCAATTTTATTAGACCAAGAGCCACTTAAATGACGCTGGCGTGTTTTCATGAATGTGGAATATTTTAATTCTAAGACGGTCCGACACAAAACTCTGCGTCCGCATCTATTAGGCAGAGTTTCAAATAATTGTATACAATACTTTGAACATTACTGCATCGAAATAAGGTGTTTATTTGAATGAATGTTTTATACAACATCGTTTGGATATTTTTGACAACCTTCCAATTAGCGGATTTTAATTTTTTTTACATCAAAAAATTGCTGAGGCAGTAAATATATTATTTCTTCTCTATAATTAAGCTTTCCAAGGCGGTTGTTTGGAATATCCCGGTTTATTTCTATCCCTCCGTTCGTGCGAGTCTCTATCGCTTGTGGGCCGTTCTGCTGTATCGTGATTTCGCATTTCACCGCTTGGTGGTTTTGTTAGTAGCTGAAATGTGTAAAACAATAATTATAATGAAATGAAATGAAATGATTTATTTTGCAAGAAATGTGGTAGATTTACAGATGTTGCATAATTCATTGTTCAGCACAAATCGCCAATTGATTGGCATGCAAAAATTAACAAGAGAATGTCAATTATACATTATATATAAATAATTTATTGCTAGTTACAAATGTACAGTACATATAGTTACTAATATTTGGCTGAATTAAATAATTGGTCTCCCTGTAATTTGTTGAGCTATCCGGTTTGATATAAACAAATAACTGGATACAATTTAAACTTTGAATGAATTTCGGGATTTTCGACCCGCATGTTTATAATTGTAAGTATAAATATAAAAAGCTATCCTACATTTTATTTATGAACAGTATTTTAATCTAATTGTTAAGCGCTTAATATAAAATTATTGTCTTATCTCCCCAATATTTGGTCAAAACTCCCATAAAACCCACCATTTTCACATAATGCTGCAGCTCGCTATCACTCAGGTCCTCAAACTGCATGTCTGTCTGTCTGCGTGCTTGCAACTTGTCTAAAGATGGCACCGTTAGAGGGGGCACCTTGTGTGAGTAGTCGGGGTGGGGGGTGCATACTGTGAATAGGAATAAAGGAATTTATAAAGCAGTAAACAATAAATTTTGACGTGACAACGTCTTATAATTCGATAGAGCCTGCTGCACGCACGAAAAAACATGACTCATGCGGCGTTACCTCGCTCTGAGGCGTTCCATGTAAGGCTTGAAGTGCAAGCGAGAGCGCGGAACGAGCGACAAAGAAGCACAATCGGACGTTGTCACGTTCAACTATCGTCAGTAAATCGACTTTACAAACAAACAACTTTTTTTTGCATAAAAAAAACATTGGGCACCTTAAATGAATATAATTATGAAACAAACATTTTAAAATATATAGAAACAATGTCATTTTTATATGCTATCCCTCCCAGACGACCCGGAAGATAAGATTGAAGGTGATGGTACAGAAAAATTATTTATTTACATTTAGGAAGCAATATCACAATATCATTGTCGTACTATGAACAACTACACTCACAATCGTCTATTTAAAAAAAACGTCAGAGCGGCAAAGGGTTTCCCTTATCACTACATAGTATAAAACAAAGTCGCTTTCTCTGTCCCTATGTCCCTATGTATGCTTAAATCTTTAAAACTACGCAACGGATTTTGATGCGGTTTTTTTTAATAGATAGAGTGATTCAAGAGGAAGGTTTTAGTATATCATTTATTATGTTTTAGACAAAGCGGGCGAAGCCGCGGGCGGAAAGCTAGTTACTCGCATATAGTGATTATATCGTTTCTATACATTTTGAGATACTACTTGTTTGTTTTATCTTTGACACTCCATCAATAACTTCTCAATTTTTCCATTAATCAAAAACAAAAATAGTTCAGGATCCATCGCCCATTTTTGCACTTGATTACTATCAAGCTAATTTTCCGTGAGTAGCTTTATTTTGATGAAACGCCCAAGGTAACAAGGATAAAATGTTTTG
Source organism: Colias eurytheme (assembly GCA_907164685.1). Classification (NCBI taxonomy): domain Eukaryota; kingdom Metazoa; phylum Arthropoda; class Insecta; order Lepidoptera; family Pieridae; genus Colias; species Colias eurytheme. Next base: position 23,312 of record CAJQZN010039022.1, on the reverse strand, counting down.
ATTTGATGGTTCTCAAATATTTATTACGCAATTTGTAGGACAATATGTCTGTTGAATTATATAAATATTAACTAAGTGAAAACAAAAAAATCAACTGGTTGGTAATCATATTGGGCGTCTCATCAAAATAAAGCTACTCACGGAAAATTAGCTAGATAGTAATCACGTGCAAAAATAGGCGAAGGATCCTGGACTAAAACCTTTTACTTAATTCCTTACCTGTATCCCTCCCCTCCCCCTCAGACCCTCTGTGTGTATGCGTCAGTATTTGTAAAGCTTGTCGCCATTGTGCCTCCATTACACTGTGTAGTTGGGATGCTATTTCTCCGCGACGACGACGATAGGTTTCCAGTTTACTCTGCGGGATAAAAAAAACATATATAAAAAAAATATACATGGATTTTTTTGTCGCAAATTATTGAAGTGAAAACTTCTTTAGCGGCGTTGAGCACTTTTTCTGTAATGGGTATAAAATCGTGTCAGGACACGTGACCTGATCGAAAAAGCGTAGGACGGATACCATTCCAAAATATCAAACATGCTTAACGTTAATAATCAAGTTTTCACTTCTGCCGGCACTCCCCCAGTGCAACCCGTCTTTTTTTTAAATATTTATATGCAACTAGCCTTCCGCCTGCGGCTATATTAAAACCTTCCTCTTGAATCACTATATTTATTAAATAATTTGGAAAATCCAAAAGTGCACGCCTCATAATTTTTTTAATAAATATTTATTAATTACTATACTATTATACTAAAAAAGCTCGAGCGAATTGGTATCCGGGGAACGGCTCACAAACTACTTGAAGATTTCCTCTCGAATCGAACTCAATCCGTTAAGATTGGTAGTCACATCAGCACTGAAGAATCTTTGGAATTTGGCTTACCCCAAGGTAGTTTACTATCTCCACTCTTCTTTCAAATATATGTTAACGAACTTTGCCAACTTGCTTATCCTTCTACACGTATCATAGCATATGCTGATGATACTGTCCTTTTGGTGAGTGGCCGTGACTGGGATGAGGCAAAGAAAGGAGCAGAAGGTGCTTTAAGTGTTGTTCAAAATTGGCTTTCTTCAAACTTCCTGAGTCTAAATGTTCAAAAATCAAAATTTATTACCTTTGCCAGTAAAATATCTGCCATTCCACCTGAACCCTCTTTCAAAATTTTAGCTCACTCGTGCGATAGAGTAAATACCTGCAATTGTCTATCTATAGATAGGGCCGACACAGTTAAATATCTCGGTGTCTGGATAGACTCTTGCCTTTCCTGGAAACAGCACCTTAACGCTATCTCTTCACGAATAAGGAAGTTAATCTTTGTTTTTAAAAAATTACGAATCCCTGCTAATAAAGACGTTCTTAAAATAGTGTACACCGCATTATGCGAATCAATTATTGGTTACTGCATCACCGCTTGGGGAGGTGCTCCGAAAAACAATATTCTACAAGCCGAACGAGCTCAAAGAGCAGTGATTAAAACTCTTCTCAACAAACCCTTCAGATATCCAACGAAACAAGTATACACTGATTTTAAGGTACTTACTGTGCGCAAAATGTATATACTCCGGGCAATGATGAAGAAGCATAAAAGCCTTCCCGCAACTAAAAGTAAACTCTCAGATAAGAGGCGACCCCCGCCGATATGTCCAGTAATATATACTAATACTAAGCTTGCAAAAAGACATTACGACTACCTAAGTGCACATCTATATAATAAATTACATAAGACACTTAATATACACAACATGAACACATTACAATGTAAGTCCAACCTAACTAATTACCTTCTAGAGCTTAATTATGATGAATGTGAACTCTTGTTAGATCATTATATTATTTAATCCAAACTACAAACTAGAAAACACACACACACACACACACACTCTTACACACACACGCACACCCACACACACACACACACACTCAATACGTATATCCTTTCTTTTAAATTCTTTTAGATTTTTTGTTAAATTTCTCTCATATATATATATATATTTTTTTTGCAAAGAGTTTATTCTTTAAAGTCATCAAATTTTCGGCTAAAGTGATAATTGCATAGTATAGAATTGTTATAATATTCAGGTATATATCTTGTATCAACGGACGGATAAATGTCTCCTGTAACACAGGACATTTCCTAACATAGGAGACATTGTTCAAATATTGCAATTAATTGTACCTACAGCTACGGTTTTATGTTTTACTTATATGTAAGTTATCCTATAATTGCATGTACATGTATATTTTTTGTTGTCAAATAAAGAATTTATTATTATTTATTATTATTATTAATTATTATTTTTGTTTATTTAATAACAATTAAACTACATCGAATCAGACCCTGAAAAATGAAAGGGTTCTATTCCTGAGCATACTCAAGCGTAAGAGAAAAAAAAAGACTCGATTAGTAAAGTATTTCGGTCGCTATCGTGTTAACAAGAAAAAGGATCCGCACATACAGACACACGGACGTCCAAGACAGAACTTTTTTAAACTGTTTTTTAACTAGTTTAAATAACAAAAATGACATCAAAAATATCATGAACGTTAAAAATAGTGTTTTTTCTTAATATGTGTGTGTATGTATTATCTTACAAGTGCAATGTATGATACATAAAGACATTTTAAGTTTGAAAAATCAGATGTTTTGCGCGAAGTGACAGTAGTACCCACCTCAACGCTTCGCTTATGAGGCGTGCAAAAAAAAAAAACGCATCAAAATCCTTTGCGTAGTTTTAATGATTAATGATGTGATGAATGAGTAATGATGAAGCATACAGGGATAGAGAAAGCGACCTTGTTTTATACTATGTAGTGATTTCAAATCATATACATAATATGATAGATCTAACTTCAAACTACTTATAGTCTTTCTTATGTGAGAATTTTGGACAAAATTATAAAAAAAAAGTGCTTTATACCTCAAGTAATCCAATCTTCTCATTGGCCTGTGCGAGCTGCAGGCGACACAACTTTATCTCCTCTCTCTGTTTCTCTTCCAGTACATTCACTTCTAGCCTGTGCCTGGAAAAACAACGATTGTGAGATTTTCTGCAACCACAATATAGACATTTAACTAAAAAAATTGGTTGTCTGTAAAGTCGGTTTACTGACGATAGTTGAACGTGACAACGTCCGATTGTGCTTCTTTGTCGCTCATTCCGCGCTCTCGCTTGCACTTCAAGCCTTACATGGAACGCCTCAGAGCGAGGTTACGCCGCATGAGTCATGTGTTTTCGTGCGTGCAGCCGGCTCTATCGAATTATAAGACGTTGTCACGTCAAAAATTTCGGAATAATATTCCATTTAATTTTAAGTAAAAATCGCTTAAAATCGATTTTTATATCCTTAAATGGATAAATCCCTACTCAGCGACATGAAACATACAGGCGAAATACTTTGAGTTGATGTAAGTAATAAAAGTTTTACATTGGTTAACATACTACCGATCCCCCCAGTAAAGCATCATCAAAATCCGTTCAGTGGTTTTCACATGAAAAAGTAACATATAAACATGAATTTTTGTAAAAATTAGGCTCTCCACGTAATTTGAACTCTAAGTTTTGCTTACCACTTTATTTAAGTTTTTTTGCAAAAATTTAGCTTTATACTAGCGGTCCGCCCTAGCTTCGCCCGTGGTACCTACATGTTTAAACTATCCTATCAAGTTGGATCAAACTGCACATGGTTTGCGAATTTTATTATTCGGTTAAGTGGTTTAGGAGTCCATTGAGGACAAACATTGTCCGAGTGACGAGATTTATATATATTAAGATGAGCTTTTACTAAATTATCTCTACGCAAACACTCACTGTTCCTCGATCCTCACAATCTGTTTATTGTAAGCGTCCACTATACTATTCTCCTTGCTCCTGGCAGCTGTCTCCATATCTCGTTCTGCAGCATCCAGCTGTCTTTGGAACTCGTGGAGTTTACCGAGCACAGCTTCTTCGAGCTGCTGCTGGTAGTGGCTCTTGAGTTCTGTCTTCTGGAGTTCTAGGTGCTTGCGGAGGGATTTAGCTTCGTTTTCTAATGTGTCCTGCGGAAGATTTTCAGATGTTAATTGCTGTAGATTATATCTTAATACTATTATAAAGGCGAAAGTTTGTATGGATGTTTGTTACTCTTTCACGCAAAAACTACTGAACCGATTACAATGAATTTTAGCACACATATAGAGGGTAACTTGGATTAACACATAGGATAGGTTTTATCCCGGAAATCCCACGGGAACGGGAACTATGCGGGTTTATCTTTGAAAATGCGGGCGAAGCCGCGGGCGGAAAGCTAGTTATCTATATATATAAAACGCAAAGGTGACTGATATAGTGATCTATCAACGCACAGCCCAAACCACTGGACGTATCGGGCTGAAATTTGGCATGCAGGTAGATGTTAGGACGAAGGCATCCGCTAAGAAAGGATTTCCCGAAATTCTTGTCATTCTTCATAAAAAAATGTTGTGTGGTTTTATGAAACCACGGTAAAAGTGAAACTTAGGCCCAAAATTATCGTATTTGTACGATAATGACTCCGAACACTGCTTTATACCTGCTCGGCAGCCGACCGTCACGCGACATGCGCTACACAGACCAAAAAGTTTGAGACGATGTAATAAAAGTTTCACTTTAAAAAAATTTCAATATGCTAATTTTTATTACAATTCCTATTATTACTCTAAATAAACATTATCATATGTAACTCACGCATCTTCTCAGCATTTCGCTCAATTGGTTCTGTGTATCACACAGCTGCCGTTCCAATACTGTGCATCGGGATCTCTCTTCATTCACTTTTTCCTTTAAAATGTCTTTCTCTTGTTGTATTAGGGATGAGGTTTCTTCGTTTGATCGTAATTTCTGATTCAGTTCGTTCACTTTGCCTTTCGTCATTTCGTGTTCTAGCTTTTCCTGTTAAAAGGTTAATATAACAAAAAGCCGAAGAACTTAAAAATGAAATACATTGTAACGATTTTTCATGTGTTTTGTTCATTATTTTATTTAACACGTAGTTTCGAACACATTATAGCGAGCTTGGTCACGTCTATAATTTTGTTGTACACTTAAACCAAACACAAGAAAATACTAAGCCGAAAACTGTCAGTCTAATTTTAAAGCTAGAATTGAAAAAACAAGATAAATACGATGATTAATTTTTTTAATAATTATTTATGTGCTACAACAAACAATTACTACAAACATATTAGACATTTAAATCAGTTCACTCACTTTATCCAACGCCTCCTCAAGATTCCTAACAAAATCCGTAGACTGTTTATTCAATCGCATCACAGTCTCGTAATTTTCCTTAAGAACCTCTACTTCCTTATCCTTGTTCCTGATAACCTCATCTTTACTCGCTACCAGCCGTTCCATGTTATCTTGTAGTTCCTTCTTATCGGCTGTCAATTGTTTGCATTTCTCTTGATAGTCGTGCGCGAGATCGAGAGCTTTGTACAGTTCCGATTCGAAGTGGTGGGTTTTCTGAAATATTTTATGATAAAGTCATTAAATGTAGGCATTATGGTATTGTTGTTTAAATGAGTAAATGACTGGTACAAGTTAAAGGTGCTTAGGTATGGGAGTGTTCCTATACCCAGGAACTAATATGAAATACAATATCAATTTCATGAGTGAAACAGGAGTAATATGCATACTTCATGAGAACATAATATAGATCTATCTAGACACTGTGATTAAAATTTATTAAAAAATCAATCAATTTTATGATTAACAAAAATTTTACACATTTCAGTATTTTCCACAATCCAGAATAATATACAAGGAGTAGTGAAAAGAAAAACCAATGTAACAGCTTACTTTTTGTGCATCTTCAGCAACCACTTTAAAATTATCAACTTCACGGGTCATTTTGTCCAACGCACTCCTGTGTCTCTCTTCTGCTTTATCCAAACTATCAGTGAGCTTGAGCCAGGCATCTCGAAGCTTACTTATCGCTGTATCCTTTGCTTTGTCTACTTTTATCGCAACGGCTAGCTTCTCTTGTTGTTCAAGGATTTTTCTTTGCAACTGCTGGATCATTGCTTCGCAATGCTGTAAACGTATTTTATCATATTAAAATTACAAGTGAGTAGAAATAAATAAATTTAATATAACATTTGTAAGAGTAATTTAAATTTATTATGGCATTTTGTATGGGTTGTTTGTTTTCCAAACTATTAATGTGAATGATTTATTATTATTATTTATGAGTATACAAATAATTATATATCAATAAAAGAAGTGATTTTATTAAAAAACTAGCTTCCGCCCGCGACTCCGTCCGCGCAGATGTCGGTCTTCGCGTGGATGGTTTATTTCTCTATTTTGAGTAACTCTGACAATGACATCTTATAAATATCTATTGGACTCAAATACGGCTAGGCCTATAATAATACGCAACGTGTTCGCGGTTCTACAGAACAACGTCTATGGATAAAACTGAAAAATTAAGATTAATTTTTTTTCTACGTATTTTTCCAGGATAAAAAGTATCCTATTTTACGCCCAGGATAATAAGGTATAATTATACCAAGTTTCATCGAAATCGAACCGGTAGTTTTCACGTGATGTCTTCACATACAGACAGACAGACAGACAAAAATTTTTTTAATCACATATTTGGGTTTGGTATCGATCCAGTAACACCCCCTGCTATTTATTTTTTCAAAATTTTCAATGTACAGAAATGACCCTTCTACAGATTTATTATATATGTATGTATAGATTACCTCTCTCTTTAGCCTTTCCTCTTCCAATTTATTATTATCAGACCTTTCTCCCCTTTCCATTTTCTCTCCCCAAAGCTCACTCAAACTAAGCAAGTCAGTATCTATTGAATCAATATTCATTTTATGTGCGTCCCTGTTTTCATAGCCAAAGGGCCTCATTTGGGGCATTTTGAATTCTTCTTTTCTAGTCCTTTCTTCTGTCAATGAGTTTTGATAATCCCTGCTGTAGTTCTGAGATTTATAATGTTCTAGAACTTTAGTAGCTCTATCATATATTTTGTTAGATGAGGGTTTGAATGACTCAGAATATGTACTCGTTGATTGCACACATTTTGGTGTTGAAGTCGGCTGAATATCTTTGCTTTCAGAGAAATTTAATTTGCGAACACTGGGGGACCTTGTTTCCTGCTTTCCTTGTGTATTTTTTGTTGTTGAATCCTGTTCAACTTTATAATTCCTTGGCAAAGATTGCAAACCACTTGGATTATTTTTCACTAAATATATGTACTTATCTAAAACAGAGCTTGGCACAGTTCTTCCACTGGGCAACACCACATCATCTGTATTGCTTTTAACATCATACTTATTTGTCATATAATCACCAGTAGCTTTTATTACATTTTCTGGGCTGATGGTCTCCTCGTTTGCTCTGGTTTCAGGACTTTCGTAACATTCTACTTTAGTTAAAAATTCATCAATTTCATGCAGTAGCAATTTATCATTTTTCTTACTTGGAGTAGATACAATACTACTGATGTCACCATCCATACTTTGCATATCATTTATTTTAACCGACTTCTTATAAAAGTTATCCAATTTCAAACTAGGAATTGTTTTTTTACCGGCATCTATTGTATCTAGACTGGTTAATGAACTTTCTTTCGCCCTGTCTTTTCGTAAAACTTTACGACGTCGCCTCCGAGGAAATGTGAAACATTTTCTATCGACGCTACCGTTTTCAAAACTGTCGGAATCCCATGTTTTTCTCCTCGAACTGACGCTGGACAGGGTGTTGTTAGAGTCCAATTCTAGACTTTCTAACCTAGATTCCAACGAATGCACTTGGTTGACAAGTTTGCCTAGGACTTGTGCCGTGCACGAAACCGGTTTGTGAACGACAGTTCGCGAAGACTCCAGTACTGAAGTGTCAGAATCTGAGCTAGGAACGAGGAAAAAGTTCGGAGGTATCAGGAGAAGAACATCGGTGTCATCCGTTTCACTCATTACAAATACGAAAACTTTTTTGGCGGCATAAAACTGGAGCCATCATATGTATTGTGTACTGATATCAGATATGTTATTATAATACCTAAAAAGTTATAGGCATGCTATTAATTTCATAAACACGTCGAGGTGTAATCGAATTATAGTTAACTGTATTCCATTAATATCTTTAAACGACTTTGTTAATTGTTTGCACAGAGCAAATAATATGAATTGTTTGTTTGTTGATTATTTTTGTTGACAGCTTTGAAGTTTGAGCTTTTTGAAGTTTAAACATAGACTCAAAAGTCTACAACGGACGAATTTTATTTTTCTATGAAAGGATACGAGTCTATTAGGTTAACGATTTGATTTTTTACTTCAGAAACGTGGTAAAAACGCTTCACAAACAGGTTCTGAAGAAAGTTTAATGCGTGAATTTTGTATTTGAGTAACATAATGTTTTATATTGCCTTCTAGACTTTAAATATTTATATAATACAATCAGCAAAATACAATATAAACTATTAATGCTAATATTATATGAGCTCTAATAGACTATACTCCAGGTCCAGATCATTCACTTGTAAATCGTTGCAATATTCGTGCGAATGTGAATACGGATTACGGAAACTCACATGACGTGTCACGTGTAGTTCACAAGTAGCATTTTTCGTAGCAATTTCGTAGTATCACATTTGCTTTGTGCTTTTGTGATATAGGACGTAGAGAACGTTGAACATTCAAAGATTTTCTTGTTTAGGGATATTATTACAAAACAACTCATGATTTTTTTTTTATCTAAACACTCTTAAGTTTGTACCTACATTATAATTTTATGTAGGATACCCTTGGGTAAACCCTGTGGGTAAACCAAGGGGTAAACCATACTATTGTTGGCACCCCCCCAATGATTGGCACTCTGATCTGTAATCTTTATTCTTGACAGGGCAACACCTAGCCTCTTGGTTATCCGTGAATCTGCCTGAGTAATCAAATTTCTTTGAATATTTTATACTAGCTTACCGCCCGCGGCTTCGCCCGCTTTGTCTAAAACCTAATAATTTATATACTAAAACCTTCCTCTTGAATCACTCGTTCTATTAAAAAAAATGTGTGCGTGTACTAGTGTACACAAGTAAGAAGTGAAACTTATTTATGACCTTATTTTTCAAAAAATAATTTACTATATTCAACTTTACAGGAATACGTCGAATCACGCGTGGTAGGGATAAGAAAAAGATGGCGCGTAACGGAAAAATGTCACGCGTAACGAAAAAATGTTACACTAAATTTTTTTCCAACCCCGATAAAGAAGTTTCACTTCAAAAAAACCGCATCAAAATCCGTTGCGTAGTTTTAAAGATTTAAGCATACACATACACATAGGAGGACATAGGAAGACAGAGACAGACAGAGACAGAGATAGCGACTTTGTTTTATACTATGTAGTGATGAGACAAGCAATATGTACATAACATATTATGTATAACTTACAATATTTGTATTTGTGTGTATTTAGTTTTAAAAGTCTTAGTTCAGCTGATAAATGTTTTTAAATGCATCTGAGGCATTTAGAAATACTTGGTTACAAGGAAATTAAATTTCTTCATATAGAAGATGTGAAAATAAAAAAATGAGGGATTATAACTTAGAAACCATATCAATATCCCAATTTAATATCTAAATATAGAAAAAGAACTTAATAAATAACAACTTCTCTTACAAATATGCCTTCTTAAATCTTATACTACTTGAAAAACAAATCTAGCAGCGGTGCACATACTTGCAAACCCCACAACAATGAGATAAAGACAATTAAATAAATAACAACATTACATACATAATAATTTATCTTCAAGAGGCTCTTGCAGCACTTAGAGGCGCCTGTTTAATAAATAAATCTAGTTTAGTCTTAAATAATTCACTAATAATTGGTTCGCCAATCCCACACAACGGATTCCGAATTACATACTTTACATAGATGTCTGAATAAATCTTTTTTAACAATTCTCTCATTCCCTGAGCTTGATTGTCTGTGTTGAGAGCGAATTTGAGCCCTGAAGGGGTTTCCAAATGATGGATTGTGTATTTCGATGTTCTGTAGCTGATGAAGCCATCTTTGGGATCCAGGGGGGATATCTTTGTCACAAATGATTTTATGGAAAACAGCATTCCAAACATCAACTTGCCCTCCTGGAATTAGTGAAAAGTTATTGTATAGCTAAAGTATGTGTTGTGTTTTAAACATTCTGAAATTGAGCACAAAAAATCAACTGAAACAAACATTAAGTATAATGGAATGGCAATTGCACTGATAAGGGAGTTTGACACTAAATGGTATTTTTTTTATAAATGATAAAATTAATGTATTTAAAGCGATTCGGTCTAAAAACATCAAAATAAAACAATCACCTCCTCCCTAGACATTCCAGATTGTTTTGTCCTATTCCATTCACCATAATAAAGTAATGTGCCATAGCGATCAAAAATATACATATTATAAATCGTCATTTTAGCAGAATACGATTACAATTCACAGTTACAGAAGTATATAGGTAACAATTATTTCAAGAATATTTTACAAAATTGAAGTGTATAAACATCAATAGTCAATACACCAAACGTCAATACAATACAATACGTCACTGTCAGTTTTAAATCAAAATATAGGGTTTGCACTTTGCCGTTTGAAAGACATCTCGTTTCGTTTTCTTTTTATTTCTCATCAAAATAGAACTATTTCAACCTTATTTCAACTTTCAAGTTTGATATTTTCAAAGTACGTAATAAAAATTTTACATAAATATGGAAGATTTTTTACCACATATACTTCCATATTCATGGACATATTTTATTATATAAATATAGTACCTATGTACCAAAAAGCCAATCTTTTGTTAGGAAATAATGGTCTATTAAATTTTTATTATTGCTGGCGACACTTTAGATCGATTGAGAATCATCTTGAGAATCATCAATCAGAATTGTCAAATGTCATTTTTGTCCTTGTAAAGTGCGACTGTGTGAAGGAAAACGTGAAATTTTATTGCTTGCGGACTTTAATCATAATGGTGTAAAAGTGTACTACCGAAATTAAGTATAATTAAAGAAAATAACGACCTTTATTGTGTCGTTTAAAAAAAAGGTCGTCAAATTTGTAAGTACATCACATTATTATGAATTAAAATGAAGCTATCGATTTTAAGGTTAGTCTTACACAATACTTATGATTACAGACATCATATTATAACGTTTTATAGAAAATGGATGAATATTCAAGAGAACCTTGCCCTTGGCGTATATTAGATGACTCGGGTGGTGCTTTTCTGATGGGGGCGATTGGCGGCGGTATATTTCACTCGATTAAAGGCTTTAGAAATGCTCCAGTTGGGTTCAGTAGGAAAATGGTAAGATGTTCTGTTATTTTCTTATAAACATAAGTAGGTCTATGGAGTAAAAGTATAAACTTTTTACTAATACAATATTGACAAATTTTATACAAATATTTATGTAGCCATACTACTGGGTCCTCCCGGCTTCGCCCGGGTTCACCCGGCATAGAAACTAATATAAAAACATAATCTATCACTTGATTATATGTGTGATAATGAATTATAATGTGTTTTTTGCTTGAAAGAAATATCAGTAATGTTAGTAGGTATATGACTTTTCCCAAATTGTAACATAGAGCACTTGATATAACTCAAATTTTAATAATTATTAACCTAGAATATAAATGTCATTACAGTTGGGCAGTTTAGCTGCTATGAAAGAAAAATCACCTATAGTAGGTGGTAATTTTGCTGTGTGGGGTGGCATGTTCTCCACAATAGACTGCTCTTTAGTATATTTACGACAAAAGGAAGATCCATGGAATTCAATAATGAGTGGAGCACTCACCGGTGGCATATTAGCTGCTAGAAATGGTAAGAAATCTATTTATTACTTTTTATATTATTTAATTTTTGTTTGGTGTACCGAAGAGATCAACAGTCAGAAGATTTACACATTACAATTTTTCCTTTACACTCTAAAATTGTTGCAACTTAAATATAAATCAGTATAGAACTGCACAGCATTTTATAATTGTTTCATGTTAATTAATTTTTTATGACCTGATACAAACCCATGATTGATATAAATTCAATAATATATACTACTGGTCCGCCTTGGCTTCGCCAGTAGTACCTACATGTTTAAACTATCTTATATCTCAAGTTGGATCAAACTGCACATTGTGTGCGAATTTTACTATAATCGGTTTAGTGGTTTAGGAGTCCATTGAGGACAAACATTGTGACATGAGATTTATATACAGGGTGTCCCACTATTGGTATACTAAGCGCGAAGGCACTTGTAGTTTTGCAAACACTGATCACGAAAAAAATACTTAAAAAAACAAAATTACGTCAAAATTTTTTTGCTAAATTTTTCCTGAAAATCCATGTTTTCTTCTCTGGCTTCGCGCAACCGGCATATATAGCTTCGCTAATGTGAGCATTTTATCTATGAAAACATAATCTTAAACGATAGCTCACGTGCTGGTGGCAAAGCTGGGCGGGTTGCTTGTAATGGGTGTACACATAGAGTTTTAAGACTTCATCTTTTTGAAAAAAATGCGTCTGGAATTTTATAAGTATTTTTTACGTACTCAGCGTATGCAAAACTATAACCTCCTTTGAGCTTAGTATACCAACAGTATATTAAGATTATATCTTTTCTCTTCATATAAACTATACTTTTTAACAGGTGTACCTGCGATGGCAGGTAGTGCATTAGTGGGTGGAATTCTTTTAGCGCTAATTGAAGGCATCGGTATCATGTTCACGAGAATATCTGCAGAACAATTCAAACCACAACAACCTATCTTCGAAGACCCCTCCGTTTTAGGACAGACTCAAGGACAGAACCCTACCTTCCAATGAAGTAGTTACTATACTAAGTCTATGATAGTTTACCAAAAATGTTCACAGGTACAAAATTATTGTTGATCTGATTTTGTATTACTTGCCAGTATGAAACTAATTTGTATTAGTTTTAACAGTTTTTTGTTTATCTCTTGCAATTTCACTTTATTGCATTGTTACAGAGTCACATTTATAAAATTACATGACATTTCAGGAATATAAAGAATTTAATTTTTACTTAAAGTATGTTAGGCATTAATTACAAAATGTCAGTAATATTTTCATTTCTTTGGTGGACCTTTTGCAGTAAACATTTGTTGATACACATATTGTGTGTGCGTTATGTTTTTAACCATACATAATATGAACACAGTACTGTTTTCAGTGGATTATGAGCATCTGTGATATAATCAGTTTCCGAACTGACAAAAATTCACTTAAAACTAACTTTTTTAGTTATAATTATTTGTTAGTATCTCATAGTTTTACATCCATACGGATTCAACTAATTATTTGTTCCCACTTAGTTGAATTTGTTTTAGACAAATCAAGCTGGATAATTAAGAGATTTTTGTTCCCAATCTTAATATCGTTAGCTTGTTTGTTCATTGTTGTAATTTATTGTCGGATGTAGAAATATGAGAACAAATGTAAAAATAGATGAAAATAAATTTTAATTATTACTCTGTGTTTTATTTACCTATAAGATGTTATTAGATCAATAATTCATACATCAATACACACTCCTTAGTTACTACATCAATACTCAGTACTCTTTTTAGAACACATTAATATGCATTTTTTAAGGAAAATACCATCTCAGTAAAAAAGGTTTATTACAATTTACTGTCGTTAATAATTATTATGGTAAATATCAAAATACTACTTTTTCTAATGAAATTATTAACCATTTCACATGAATTGGATTTTTACAATATTTTCAACTTGCTCAAGGGCTAAAATTATATCACAGTTTCATTTACACCTACTCTCTTGTAAAATCAAATAGATGATAATATTATTATTATTAACAGGCTCAGTGGACTCACAAGCTGTAGATTTTTTACAAAGGCAATATTGAAATTTTACATACTTATTAGCTACTAGAAATATATTTATTTAAAAAAATATTACAAGTAGGTATGTAAAATTTTATTGTCTCACAAAACAGATGTTTTCACATTAGGTTTTTTTTTTCAGTATCTGCTGGTATTTTAATAAAAATTTTCCATAATTCTTAATTTATTGGAATATAATTATTAATTAATGATTTGACTTACAAGGTTATAACTATGATTTAATCCGTCAGTCCTCGGATCACAGACACAATAGAAAATCTATTGTGTCTCGGCCCGATCGGGCCGCTCGGTGGTCAATGGGTTAACATTAATTCAACGAGACATACTTAATTAAAAACACTCCATATCCTAGGATTGCAAATTATTTGGTTTACTTTGTGTAGATGCATCACCCATCTTTCTTATTTCTTTGATTACTACAGCTAGTAATTCTGGATCAACACCTAACTCACACAGTCGAATGCAAATAGTTAATGTTTCAGAGTCCAAACCAGTGTTGAGCAGTTGAGAAATTTGGTGTAACATTTGAAAAGCTTCCCTCGCTTGGCCGACTTGTGCGTTCTTTTCTGATGTCATTGTTATATCTGGAATGTAAATGTTTAATTTTTAGCACAGTTGCTACATATTTTAAGTGGGAAAAACGAACTAACACGAAGTTACAATCAATAAAGAATACAGCTATAAACTCATTTTTAAGCGGAGTACTTACAGTACGTTATTTTTCAGTGTAAATTTGGTTTCAGGTACTAGGTATGTATTATATACGGCAATAATATAATAAATATTGATTTATATGAAAAAATCTGCACTAAATTCTAAATAGAATCAATTTGTAAGAAACGAACTTTAGATTTATTTTTGTGTCAAACGTCAAAGTCAAGTGTAAAATTTTGGGTTTGAAACAGACTATACACACGTTTGACTTTACGTATAATATAAAATTTAAAAATTGTGTTGGTTAAAAGCACAGAACACAAACAAATTTGTTTTTTCTGTTCTGTGGAGTAAAGTAATACCGTGGCGATTTAGCGTAAGGCCGCGTTTCCATCTGCAAGAAAACTTCCGCAACAAATGTCCGACAGCAGCTTGCAGATGGAAACGCGGCCTTACGCTAAATCGCCACAGTATTATTCCATATATGATTCCACAGAGAGCATTTAGCACCAGCCGCCAATATGTAATTGTATGTAATTTATCGAACATAATATCCTCATATTACCTATACCTATTACCTATATGGTACTCTGTGAACATAATGAATACAACGGTAAAATATTTTTTGAAATTGGTCTAGTAGTTCAAGTAAACAAACAAACTCTTCAACTTCATATTTTTCTATAGATGTGCATCTCGTAGGTAGGTATATAATATTACACATAGGAGATATTGTTATATTTCATATAGTAATATATTTTTATCCTTTATTCTTTGTTTGTCAGGATTTGCAATGTAAATTTTATGGATTACCTTCAAATTACTAAATTAGGAATCATTATTAGGGTCCCTTTTTACCTTTTTGGTACGGAACGGATAACGGAACCCTAAAAAAAAGGTCAATACAACACTTTAATGTTTGTTTAAATTACTGTAGGTAAAATGCGCCTTGTAAATTATAGGTGGGAAAGTTGAGAATTGTGATCGTTCACTAATATCCTATTTATATACTAACGCCTGCACTCCAAAAATAGACGAGTCCCGTAAGACATTTCAGTGCAGGGGGGTGAAACTTAGAGTATGGTACATTATACAAAGAAACTAGCGACATCTATTGGCTGTCCGGCAGCACTATTTAATTAACTTTTTCCTCAGAAGATGGCAGAACGTAAAATTTTTATGCAAAAAGAATAGAATGGCTATAAAAATAACTAAAATCATTTTATTTAGAACAAAATTCAATTGCTTTTATAAATATATAATATATGTGATGAAACGATTTTTAAGTGCTTTATACAGCGGAAAATGAAACGTTTTCTCTCATAAGTGTCAGAACCAGTGTTGCCGTTCTAGGAACGTTGTCTCTTAAACTAGGGAATTTAGGGGAACGTTTCGGGGATAAACAAATTCAGGGTACGTTTAGCTGCGTTTTGAAAATAGTAGAAAGTATCAAATCAGCCATACTGGTCAATTTGATACTGATTCTGAAAGAAACGATGTGCTCAACAATTTTTTTTTTTCGTTTTTGATTTTGTTAGTTTTGCTAGTGACTTTTAATTTTGGAAAAAGGCAACCCTGTCCAATGCGAGATATGACAGGTCGCAGGATAATCCGTTTATTTTCTGAAATTTGAATTATTCTTGAGTTTGTTGTTAATAAGTTTTAAAATGGCTTGAGGAAGGTGTATTGTGTTTTTGGATGTACATAGTGAAATGGGTAAGTTTTCTTCAAAATTACTTATTTATATTGAACTGATGCTACCAGCACGTATCCCTTATTGTTTGTTTCGGTCATGGCCGCAGAACATCTTTGTTTGCCCTTATATTATGTATCACTATTTTACAAAAATTTTAAATATTTGAGTATTATATATATTTAATTATAAGTATATTTATTATTTAAATATACTTACAATATAAAAATAAATATGGAGAACACGTGACATTTATTGCGTATTTCTGTATTGTAAAGGTTGTTTTTTATGTATTTACAGGAGCATATATGCATCGTTTCCCTCACCCTACAAGAGAACGAGTTGTTTGCTAACTGGATTTCAATTGTTGGTGAACGACTAAAAGATCTTGAGCGTGACATGATCTATAGAAACAAGAGAGTCTGTGATTACCATTTCAAGCCTGAGCACAAAGTTTCAGGTCACCGATTACTCCATTTATCTGTTCCATCAATCTACTTGAGTGGTGAGTTTGAATATTACCCATAGTTAATACTTTATTTATCAAATTAATCATTATCTTAGGTAGGATTATTATATATAATATACAGGATTTATACCACACTATTTTTAGTTAGGGAACTGGTTCTTATTTCTACTGGTAAAACGCTACTAAGCTTTTAGTAACAGAGTCCTCAGTGGTAGACTAACTAGCTTGATGAGCACCAGTCAATGCTCTACCACTATTCTTTAGTTTCTTCAACCAGTTTTCATTTCAAAAAAGCTCAACTGCAAGTTTATTGTAAAAAAATAAATAAAATGATACATTCTGTAATTTTATCTTTTGTAATTTTGACTTTACTACTTTTATAATTACAGGTATATTTCATTCTGCGAGTACAGCAGTTTACATGGAACATAACTATTCTCAGCCAAGGATGTGGCCTTGTGAGACAAGGGCAAATGAAGATAATGATGTCCCATTATATCAGCAAATTTTAGATAAAGGTATAATAATAAATATTTTTTTATACTGCTCTTTTTACCTAAATCGGCAGAAGCAATTATGTAATGGGGTGTTAATTATGGTATCATATCAAAATATAAGATACTTAAAATCTCATTTAAAATATCTAGTGAGTGATAAATTGGTCCTAAGATACATCCAATTTGGGGGATTATATGTTCAACATTTGTATTAATCTACATTAACTGTGCTGGATGGGTTTATTCTAAAGTAACTCTGTAACTTGGTATTATAAAGTAAAGCAGAAATTTAGACACAACATGACTTGTCTCTCAAATGTACTGATTTCATTTGTAAAAAAATATCTTTAATAAAGTTTTTATTTTCTTTATAGGTACATTACATTGGGATGAATACTTAGTAGAAAAATATAAAAGGTCCCAAATTGAACAGAAAAAATTAAAGTTTAAGAAAACTATGTCTAAAGAGAGAAGTTTTAAATCACGTCTTGCCAATGCCGAAAAATTAGTTGCTGGTCAGGCATTTCATAAAGTCAAATAGTCATAAAGCAAAAATGTCAGAAGCTGGAATTTTTTTTACTGGAATACAATATAAACAAGCTCTGAAAAAACCTAAAGGAAGACGTTATACCACTGAAGAAAAAGTGTTGGCCTTGACTTTGCTATTTTATTTGTTATGTTTGTGTTATTATAATGCTTAACCAAACCT
>CAJQZN010039018.1:0-25099 GCA_907164685.1 Colias eurytheme | reverse complement strand
CGACCAAACTATCTGCCGATAAAAAGTCTGTGGTCTGCGGGGGCTCTCGTTCTTTCAGTAATACAATGAAAACTGCAGGTAGAGTAATTGTAAAATGAAAGATTATATTTCAGATTTATTTGATTGTATGACAGTATGTACCGTACTCGATATTTTTTCTCGTGTCTATTTTTCAATAATTAGTGCTTCAAAACATGATCAATAATATATTGCAAATTATATATGTTGTGGTCTACTACGTGTCTACTTTCTTTATAAAAATATAATAATAAATAGCAATGAACGTAAACAGAAGAAGAATGCCAACTAATTACAGCAATCCAAAGTAATTCGGATGCGGACAATAAAATTTTCTCCTTTGTAATATCACTAGGGAAGCCATACACCTACATTTAGGAAAAAAGTTAATGATGCTTAAAGCTCGGACGCTGTCCTGTAATTACAAATTAAAAAGTTCGTCCGTTCGGACCCCACTTTTTTCATTTATTCCACTGCAAAGATAATGTTGCGACCCGAATATAAAATCTATTTGTCCGATAACCTCCTTTATATTAAATGAAATAAAGACTATATTTCGTTACAGCTATCACCAATTACTTAACCGTTATCTTCAATATACGATACCTTTTTACTATGTCTATTTACGGATGGGATGAAAATTAACTTTTACGATTTATTTGGGTAGTTCGGATTTAGAAAATATGTCCGGTCATCCACTCTTTCGGCATATAAGAGAGTTGTTTTAATAAATTAAAGATTAAAAAAAAAAAAAAAATTTAAAATCTAAAAGGCATTTAGTAATTTTTATATAAATACTTATAGTGCACTAGCTTACCGCCCGCGGCTTCGTCCGCTTTGTCTAAAACCTAATAAATTATATACTAAAACCTTTCTCTGAAATCAATCTATCTATTAAAAAAAAACGCATCAAAATCCGTTGCGTAGTTTTAAAGATTAAAGCATACAAAGGGACATAGGGAAATAGGGACGGAGAAAGCGACTTTGTTTTATACTATGTAGTGATATAGACTCATTTAAAATCATCTGAAAAGAAAGCAATGGCAAAATTTGCTGTAAACAAAACATCTTCTACTTTACATAGTCTATTTTTATAAAATAAATACTAAATTTCGTATACTAGTTACCATAATTGTAGTTTATAGCGATAATAAAACTGCGAGGATTAACTGCTAGACTATGATATATATTTTCGTCTCGTTCATTTTCATTTGACAATAAAAAATCGCATGTGGTTATATAAAGCTTGAATTACAATGCGTAATAAAATGTGTTATTGTGAGAAACTGTCGTACCGAGATTAGAGGGGCTCAGATGATTGTCGCAATATTATTTTGTTGTTTTACGACAGGAAAATAATAAGCGCCATGGCATTTATGGCTGAACAATAAAACTGGTCTTGCGGAAGGGCTTCAATTGTTCGCTCTATTCATTACTGATGAAGACTATAATTAATATTGTATTGCAACACGAACAAGTTTGTAATAATGCATGATTAACGTGCTCTGCTTTGAATGACAATGAAATGTAAACAAATCAGATGTTTGTAGAGTTTTTTATGGCTTTAGAGATTTATTATTGTTCGTTTTATGATGGAAAATATTGCATTGAACAAGTTATGCTAGTCATAATTAGATGTTTGTTTTTTGTTTCGTTATGCTATTTAAACTATTGCACATTAGAAAGGGTTGTTAGCTTGGGGCCAATAAAATAATACATTTTTATTTTTTAATAATATTATGATGAAAAAACAAATCACTAGATACAAATAAAATTTAGGATTATCATTTGATCGGGTCCCAGATGTAGATATGCCAAGTTCATGTTTATCTTATTTGAACTTAAATGTAGTATTCATAAGAGACCTATCTCTTATTATCCAAATACGTACCTAGAAAAAATCAAATACATAGGTCATATTACTCAAATGTATGTACTATGTATGCATGCATAAACAAACGCAGTAATCATCGCAAAAACCGCTATCAACATTCCGCTCGAATCGTAATTTCGGTAAAACAAAGGGGGCATCCAAGATCGATGGTGGCCGTCGGGCTCATGCCGATGTATTTACGGCTTACTGCACTGTAAATCCAGCGATACCATTGCCTAAAGCGGCTTCATATATTGCTCGAATATTCCACAATGACTGCTATTTACTCACCATTATGCGTTTTTATTCGTGAGGATTATTGGTACTCATTGTTCTTTGGATTTGAGTTATTGGGTACTGAAAGTTAAATAAGCTGGGCTTGTTTCATATCAAGTTGATATATTTTTACTTATAATATATAAATCACGTATGGGTAAATGTTGTTTTTGTAACGACCAAAATCGATCGAACATGTTTATATTTTAAAATGAAATTAAATGTATCTAATTAAAAAAAACAGTCATTTCAACATAACGTCTTCATTGGTTAATTTAAAATCACAACCGAAGCTGAGAAAAATATTAAAACGAATAAACAAGAAAATGAAGTCGTGAGATTTTTCTGTTTCAGGTATCAAATTAACTGCGACAATTCTTAAGAATATTAATTAAAAGCATGAATGGAACAAAAGTAACTGTAATGTTCGGAGCAGCCACCGAAAAGCGCTTGTTGTTAGGGGAGACCGGGTTTGGTTGTCTCACGGGTTGTTTGTCACAGAGGTCTTAACACAAAACTGAACTATCGAATAAGTCTGTTGAACAGCGTGGCAAGAGCGATACAGTGAAAACGCTGTCCCAACTTCGCGTCAGACCGCTCCGATCTGCCGTGAGGGCCTCACACGTGTTTATTGTTTTCGCACAGCAAAAGTAAATTTTTGTGCTGCTGTGTCGAACCTCGTAATTATACGTTCTTGTTTTACAGTAATAATTTTTCAGTTCATTTGATGATGATGAAATGTGTTTTATAATATCGTAGTATAGTTTTTTAGATATTCATTGATCGGAATTTATTTTCAATTTTATTTTCATAAAACGTGTTATGGGGCTCGTTGTCACAAATTTTCGGGGGCTGGTTGTCACCTATCAACCAGCCCCCTGTATGCGAGATGACTTTAATTGCGTTTTGAGGTTGTTTGTTTTAGCCGTAAATTTTCAATCAACACCGGAAAATCACCCTAACAAACCTACTGGAAGTCCATCTGTCCTTGATGACTCTATATTGACTCACGTTTATTATTGTTTGCTAAAATTGTGATTGATTAATATTCAGACTGAAATAAAGACCGTAGACACGGTTTCATTTGGTTAAGAGTTCTTAATTAAAAATTATTCCGTAAAATTATAAGACCAAAGTGTGACTTTCTATTTATAAATTGCCTGTTAATTAGAACGTGACTACCTACCCTAGGCATTGTGACAACCATGCCTGACCCGGGGTTATAAGTCACATTTTTCTTTAGAGTGAAAATACAAAATATTTCTACAACTGATAATATTACACAAAAATACGTTTATTTATTTTGTAACAGAATAATTACACTATCTTTTGGTATACAAATATCATTCCTAAACAACGTATTTTGGAAGTTACATAAAAAAAGTTAAAAATGTGACTTTCATCCCCGGTCTCCCCTACTTCTATGTTTAAGTAATTGTGGACGGGACTTCTCACAATCAAGGTATCAAACCAATTAGTTAAAATATTAATACTAATAGCTAGCTTTCACTTGTTTGGTAAGAGGTAAAAAACCTATGTGCTTATTTAGACATTAATAATATCTTAATTATATCCGTACCAAAATTCATATAGATCCACGCATAATTTTTGCTTAAAAGGATCAAAGCAAATATGAAGAAGAAGAAAAGTCAGGAAGCCTTATTTGTAAATAATCGTGTTTTTATATTTAAGTTACGTATGTTTAATAATAAAGTTAAAAAATATCGTATTTTATGTAGGTATATAATGTGATTAAATGATAAATTTGGTGTAGAGAATAGAGATGTAGAACCCGTAGCAATTATCAATTTAAAACATAAACCCAGTCAATGTGAAACAGACCGAATCCAGAATGATTCTCTTTTGTTAACTAAATTAAATTAATTGCAAGGAAATATTTAAATAGCGAAGAAATTGCGGGAGATCCTCGGGCGTGCAATTGGCAGGAAACCTCTTTGTCTAGACTCCAACTAGTCGAGACGATAACACCCTGAATAGCTTATAATGCAATAATAATATATTTTGTAACAGAAATCAATATTCATGCCAATATTTGTTCCGATATAACATAGTTGCAGTGCTGAGAGCTTCAGTTTGGTTTGGCTGTCTAGCGATACTAGTCAAATATTATTGTAGAGTTATTAATACGTATAGTATCGTGATTAAACGGATATTTCCGTGAGAAAGCGTTTAGAATTAATTTTAAGACTAGTTGTTTAAGTGCTTCTTATTTTTCTACTCTTTCCTTTTTGCGCCATTTTAAAAAAAGTTCGGCCCATAGTTATTTCATAAAAAAATGTATTGAATTAAACACTTTTCTTGTCTTCACAGAGTCTTCATAAAATTTAATGAAATAAAATTAGAACATTAAAAATATACCTACCTTTATATAATTTGAAAGAAGTATTATGTATACCCTTATTTTGATGATGTCTTTTGAGTTTTGCGGTGTAACGAATGTGAGGAGTGAAATTTCCAGAAAGTTGTAACGTACAATAAATCCCCAAGATCGGACAGTTTGAAGCAGAAACACTTGAAACTTTTTATTTGTGACATTGTCTTTAAACAGAGATGTTGGACCCCGCCCACTCGCTATGACGTAGTGTCTGTTACTTTACAACTACATATTTTACTATTATTTATTTTATATATTATATTCTATTATAGTAGTTTGATGAAATTATAGTCTCAATTCATTGATAAGCACTTATTGTTACATGATTGTATTGTATGATGAATATTATGCTTTGACGCCTAATAAAATGAAAGAATAAAGAAGACTTGGACTCTAGAATCTAGTGTTGGAATTTAATATGTATTTGTACTTATTTTCTTAGCTCCTAATGTATTTTACGTGGAATTTGATATTATGCCTTAGCTGTCTATACGTCAAAATATGTATAAATATTAAGAGTCAAATAAAAATGCTATTTATAATGTAATTAGATAACATTATAAAATAAAATTTATTTTTCATTTTAATCATTATGTAAACGGCTATCTTGAAATATTTTTCAAAATTCTTTATACATTCGAAAATACAATGGTCATTTCGCTGTGTAGTCTGCGTTTGTCTGCTTATCAGATAGTACCTGGACAAATTCAGTCGTCCAATCTGCGCCACTCAACTTTTATGGCCACTACAACATGCGAATACAAATTGTTTTACTCGAATCGTAAAATGCAAACACTGCACCTTCACATTTAGAGATAATTCAGGTATACAACGTGTCAAAGCAGACGGGATTTAATATGACAGTTCAAATAAATGTACAGTTATTAATTATGAACGTTTTCCTGTGTGATATCCAACCCCAAGTTAGATATTATATTATAGTGCAATTTTCCTTTTTCCTTTCACAACACGTGTAAAGGTGGACCTCTCACATACTCTAAAGTTCAAAGGCTTCTGATTGGCAAATGCTCGTGCGTGAACTTAATCCTCTCCCAAGTGAATCGGACAAAAAATCTCCTACTACTACTATTACTCTTTTGAAAGCGTTCCGGTGTATTTTCGTTGAGCTGAAAACTTTTGCAATACCGGCGCTCGGCTCAAGTTTAAATTCCCGAGGAAAGGGGATTCCGCGATCATCCGAGTGCGTCTAATAAAAGGCACCGTACTGAAATATGTTGTCACTGCATAAACTTTATGACTTAAGTTTCGCTCACAGTTGTCTAGAAATGCGAGAAGATGAAGACATGATGGAGCTTCGTCGAGCACCTTATTATCATATGTCAGAGGCAGACTCATAAAAAGTAATAGATTGCGTCGAGCAAATAAACTCGTGTACAGAAATCACGGCGTCGTACGAACGTTAAACAACGTCGCATTAAATAAGCAATTATGTGAAATTTATTTCCAATTGGGTGACGTTACGCAAATTTTATTGAAACCAATTTCGATAGTGCTCCGTAATGCCACTTAGTGAGATAAAATAGTAACACGAGCCATAATTTTTCCACTTTCGATTTCGATTTCCATAACATGAATTTCATTCGGTTTATTGATGTCATTTGTAAATAATGTGAATGGCGAGATTTATATTTTCCTTATTGTTAATTTATTTGGAATACGTAGCAATAACTATTTACAATGTTAATAAAATTCAAATTGTGTACATTTATGTCTTTCATTACTATTATTAATTATTATCACATCAATAAATTACGTAAAGGTATAGATTAAGAATTAAATTACGTGACGTGCAACGATTTCTTATTGAGTTTTTCATAAAGATAGATTTAAAAAAAAATTATTGAATATATTCCTGTCGATATTTATTGAAATAAATTGGAACTCTCATCAAGCAAAATATGACAAGTCCAACATTCAAACGTAAAGCACATTTCTGTTTCAATTCAGGGTCTAATACATCCCCGTTTGTAATTTCCAATTTCACATCAATAGCCGTGATTTAAGTATTTCCCGTATCATTTGTTTCTTCCCAATCTCGATATAGCATTTTTTATTTTGTTAAATTGCTTTCCTTTGTACATCCCCCTTCATATAAACATGCGTGAACCGCTTTAACATAGATTTGTTTTTAAGAATTCTCTTTTTATTTGTTCTTACCTTGCGGCAATAGCGCTCATTCCACGCTCATAATGTGAAACTTGGATGTTTGAGAAATAAAGTTTTGGGAATCGTTTTATATTATTTAGGATTAAAATGAGTTATCGTTAACATGAAAGCTAAAAAAACTAACGATAGATTTCCCCTCGCAGTGATTTATATTCCCTAGTTCAGGAGTACCTGGTACCTATAACAAGAGTTTGATCGATTTTGAAATGATATTTTTATGTACATATTATGTGATTATTCGGTAACAATTGCTACTAATTAGTAATCAATAACTTGGCACAAGAGTTGGTATTCAATCATAACTAAGGTTGTTGAACACTCAAATACCCATATAGGTTTCGTGGTGCCAGCGCGGCGGCACGTTCGTATCTAATTAATAACATAAACGAAACAAAATATTACGATTAATGTTAACCTTAGTAAATTTCCGTGAAAATATAGACATCTTCTTTTGTGTGCATCAATTTATTAAAAATCAAAAGTTGCCAAGCTTACAATAAAACGCACGTAATGAAATACACGTCAAAATAAACCATGTGATTTAAATCCAATTTCAATTCACCTCTCACATCCGGGACGTCTTTTAACAAGCGAAACCATTCATATTTCAACGACACAAATCATTACTCGGTCGACAATAAATAGATTAAGGCATGTTACAAAAAATGCACAGTACACATTTTATCCTCCCTCGTTTGGCTCGTAATACAATACTCAAAGGAATATGAGGGGCTGAGTGGAATCAAACGTCTACATATGCGTCAAGCGATAAAGAAAGTAAGCATTAGAAGTATCGAGGTCATAAGGGGTGTGACGAGTGACGTAAGATTGTGCGTTTCTTCACTTCTTACTAATATTAATTGAGGTGAAAAGGACTGGATGTAGCAGTTAGTACCGAAATTTCTGTTATAGTAATTTATTTATTGCTTTGGATGGCTTAGGACTATTGATTCATTGGGTACACATGCGACTACCATTATAAAGTTTAATCGGATAGTTTGTTTTTTTTTTCAATATGTTTTATCATTATAATATGTCTTCTCAATGTCCTTAACGACCGTTTAAATAAATATAAATTTGATATAATTAGACCACCACCTATTTTCAAGTTTCGAATCATAAATAAAATTGCCAGTAAAATGGAATCCAAACAAAGGAAATTGAAATAATATTGAGCTTTTAAAATAAAGCCATCGCATAACTCGACATAAGTACCCGAGTGTCAGAAGTTCTGAGGAGCTGTCACGCATGAGATAATCTGCGAGAACGGAAACGCGCCCTCAGCGAATTGTGACGTAGCAAACCAATCCCAGCTCGACTACCAGGATCACATGATAATACGGAAAGTAATTTTTATATTAAATCTTACCGAAACATAAAAGAGAGATTTTCGAGCGCGTCTTACTCATACGGTGAATGCGCCGCATAAATTAGTTTTCCGGAAATTGTTTGTTTAGTGGATGCTTTTTATATTTATTTCGCGTTAACATTTATGAGTTTTTCGACGTACCTATATTATGTACGCTCCGTCGTAAGTCTTGTGAAAAACGTTTGTTTGGTTATTCAGCGGTACGTAACACAGTAATGGGGATGAAGTATTTTCAAAAAATTTCCTTGTAGATGAAACATTCTAGCTGTTTAGTTGTTAGGTAATATTTTGCGGGATAAGATCTTAAAATTTCATTTCGAATATGAAATGTGTGTAATATGTAAATTAGGTAAAAAGATGAAAATTTCATTCATACGTCACGGGATCTTTTGGGCGGTCAGTAATTAATTAAAAGCTTAGGTAGTACCATTATGGGTTTTATGCTAATAGACGGTGGCTAATATGGAGCCTTCAAAGGGTTGTAGCGAGCGAAACATTAAATTTCAGCGAGGCGTATGCTATGGAGCAGTTTGGAGGGTCCTGTGCTGTACCTTAATATTATTAGCAGCAGTTTTTCTTTTTGACCACTCCTAAGTTTGTACGTTTTTATAATAGAGTGTGGAGCAGTGGATGGCTGGAAAATGATAATATATTTTCGAATGTTCAAGTGGAATGAATGCATCGGTTAAATTAATGTTCTATTCTTTGTTAATTTAAAAAATGATTAGATTTATATAGCAAATAATCATGTTTTATTTATCTACTTAGACAAATAATGAATGTTAGTTTAATTGTTATATTATGAAAGTCTTCGAGCTATATTCGTTTTTTGATTTACACGTAATAATAAATTAACAAAAATTTGGTATATTTATGGAACCAATTTATTACCTCATTGACAAACCAAAATATCATAAAACTTACTAAATTGTAAAACACAAACAAAAGCTTCTATACATAATATACATACATGTTTATTAATTAAACAGCTCAAAGCTTAATTACGTAATATAATCCGCACACAAGTTAGTTAAAGCTATGCAATTAGTTTAGCCATTGAAAATATGTAGTCAAATTTATGCGCAAGTGTCATCAGTGTATTGAATGCATAGTCATACGCCGATAAAGTAGCGTTCACACGAACTGATAATCACGTTTCCAACTAAATTAACGAATAAAGTCACTTATTAAGTAGTTATAAAAAAAAAATCATCTTTATTTGGTTCTCACAACATTAAAAGGTTACAAAACTCAATTATACTACACAAAGAGAGTTGATTCAAGATTGTTATGGGTTTAGTTTTCTAGTGGTTATGATGTTTTGTTTATATCATCTTATAGTTCATTTTAATTTTAATCCTATTTTAATTAGTTTCAGTTGTTTAATTCTAGGTTTACTTCGAAATGAAACTATTGCGTTGAGAGTAAAATTTCAAGGTCGCATCACGGCAATACCGTCACGTCATGGAGGAGGCTACGATTTTGGTATCTTTGAATCTGACCAAAGAAGTTTCACTTCTGACACGTGTGCACGCACACGCTCTTTTGTGCGTCTGACTGTAATATTATACTCTAACTGAAAATAACGTTTAAAAAGAGCACATCTGAATGATTCTCGCGCGTTTATCATTACACTCTTAAAACTTATTTACTTGCTCTATTAAGAACTTTTTTTGCCCAAATGAATCAGAAACTAGCCTTAAACCATTCCCAACTAAATATATAAATAGTTTAATTAATATGCGTATCGCCAGTGTGCTCTGGGCCTAAGGGGCGAGGCCGGATGCGCCGCGTGCGAGTTAAATTGAGCACCGCCCAGACTCATTTCCTTCATCCACCATTGTACGCTACTCACAATACAAAACATTTTTTTACGAATTTCCACAAAAAGTGCTTTGAATTTTTTCCAATCTTCGCCTCCATTCTCGTAAAGTTAATGTCTCGCAAAGGGTGGTTCGATCTATTCGTTAGTAATATTCTGTAACTGTAATTTTGAGGGTTAAGTTTTTATGACATTGATCATGCAATGGTAAAATCATGTTTTAATTAATTAATTAAAAAAATAGTTGAAATATTGTTTTATACTTTATTTTAATCATTTACATTGTCCACTTTAATTCCAATAATTAACAAACACTACCTTCATCAGATTTAAAATCAATGCAGAAAACATTCCACCAAGCATAGCACATTTTTCTACAGTACACAGACACAATCATTTACCTTCTTAATCTCCTTACATTAAAAATTAACGCGAATACCTCATCAAAAAGTTGTGACTTAAAAATAATCGCCTCTAAATAATTATGTTCATGAAGTTGAAAACTTCACCAGAATTTAGCGACAATGACTTTCTTAATTTTATCGCGACGATAATAAGAAGAGTGATAACTCTTTAAGAACAAACATTAGTCATTTAAAGTCGACGTTCGCGTTTGAAATTACTGTATTATACTAATTAATTGTCCTAAGTATGATCTTAATTGCTGTTATATGTCTGGGGATTACTGACATTTATCAGGGGTTATGTTGGGCTTTTAAATTTAGCAGGGTTATAATGTGATATCTCTTGAATACATGTATATCAATGGGTACTTATTTTTTACTTCTGGTATATAATTTGAATAAAAATTGTAGTAGATCTGTGTATAATATATTATCTGTATGTGATGTCCAATATGAAAATTGTTTTAGCGATTTGCCATAAGCATATAATATTATGTTATTCAATTTTAATTTATTTACCTAATGTAGTACCTACACTTTATGATTGTATGTTAGTTTTGAGATTTCAAACCTTGCTAAATATTGCTATTTTCGAATAAAAGCTATTGAAGCTTAGGTACCCATTCTACATTTCCTAGAAAAGTCCAGTTTCTATAAGCAATCATGCTGCAATAGAAGTTGATGTATGACGTTCATATATAACATGTATTAGTAAAGGTAAAGCGAAAAGCTATTTTTGATATACGAGCGATGTTCATTGTACACCGCGTAACCACATCGAGATTAATCGGCGCCCCGCCCGCTGCAGCCCGCAATGTAAATCAGCTTTCTGTTTGTGCATTCATTATTCTGGATTTTTACAAACAAAACAGGGTAGAACAGTTGTTTTCATCAACATGCTTCAAGTATTGTTCAAGTTCGAATTTGCAATATTTGCAATTCATAAACGAGGCGATTGCAAATCGTAGTTATTTTTAATTGTACGTATTTTTCTTTACTACATAAGTACATAGTTTAAAACAAAATTGCTTTCATTGTCCCTATATCTCTATGTCCCTATGTTTGCTTAAATCTTTAAAACTACGCAACGGATTTTGAAGCGGTTTTTTAATAGATATAGAGTGATTGGAGAGGAAGGCTTTAGTATATAATTTATTAGGTTTCAGACAAAGCGGGTGAAACCGCGGGCGGAAAGCTAGTTATGGGAAAGGAGTGAAAGTTTTATTTTAAAACTGTTATTGGCCAGGGCTTAAATTACTTCAGCGTTCAATAGAGCTGAAGTTCAAAATCTAAAAATGAGTACTTCCAAATTGACTGTACGCATTGTATAAATCCCAGACGTTTGAATCGAAATCTCAACTAACTTTGATAGACGCACTAGACATCGTACACTGAATGGCAAAGCAGGTATCCAATAAATCACAGGTTATTGACTGAGCATGCGTTCAAGTTACTATATATAATTACAAAAGCCACAGAGAATCTATTTGGTTTATCTGACCACGGATTGTTAATGAATACTTTGGGTCTAATAATGTTTGGATTCTGCTATTACATTTTTAGGTTTCGTGTAATTAATGCGAACTTTAATAATTAGGATTGACGTTGTGTTTTGATAAACTTTGTTAAATTACAGGTTAAGCTTCTCAATAAATTAGGATGTGTTTTCATTATTACGGCAGTGTAAAAAGTTTGTTAAAACTAAATAATAGACTAGTGTTCAATAATAGTTGTTAAACAAAATAAGGCTATTCATTTAAAGTAGAGGCATTTGCATGTTTTGTGGTTGATATCTCACATTCTATTGTTTAGTTATAGTTATGGCTGTAAACTAAGCGATGATAACATATTATTCTTTATAAAATACCTTAATTAACATACATGCAAACTAAAACCACATAAAGACATGTTTATTAACGCAATAACTTTAAAATTTGAGCGATAAAATCTCAAATTCAGTAATGACGCCATTGTATATTTGCGCGCAGACAGTATGATTTATTGCTATTGAAGATATGTGAAAAATGAGCTATAACTTTACCTGTCAGACAAAGAAAGTTTAATAAATCTAAGTGTATGCTCGAATTACATTTGGTCACGTCTCACCGTCATTCAAATATCTAAAAGTCGTAACTTATGTATTAAGGAGCGGAATGCTTTATATCGTAGTCGAGAAAACTCATATTTTAGAAGTAATTTCGCGGAGGAGTTTATGCCAAATCTTTTTTTGTATGAAATAAAATATAATGATAGGGTTTTTACTTTGACTGACAAAAGTATATCGAAATTGTTCGGTGCAATGACCACCGAACATCCTAGTCAACAATGCTAGGTATCGCGGGTGGCGTTTAACCCAAATTAGTCACTCTTAACATTTTAACATTAAACATATAACATAATTATAACATTTATTTAACAGAATAATTAACATATAATATTATAACAATAATTAACAATAGCATTAACAATTAAACATTAGCAAGTATCAGTCATTTTAGTAATAAATTAATTAGTGTACATTTTAGTTTTACAACATATCCCTCCAACACTAGCCACGTAGCCCACCACTGGGTAGTGGGTATATCGCCCTACAGAAATATTGAATATAAAATATTTGCGTAGTAAAACATATTACCTACGTAGGTACGTAGGTAGATTATATTTATTACTAAATAATAACTTACTACTAAAATCATGTACGCCATTGATATTTTAATAAAGTAAATCTTATTAGAAAATTCAAAATTTACCAACTCAACTATAACTACAAAACTTGTAATTTTTGAGTTAGAAGTAATTTTACTTTTTTTGGCTTTACCTAAATATTTATACCCACTCGGTTGGCAAAACAATAGTTACCTACTCTAGGAGTCATTCATCTCTAACTATGAATAAAAAGTTGCGAACGTCCTTTATGTTCATTCACGATTTTAATGATAATATCTAACTACTAGTAAAAAAAAACTCATAACAGCAAGCTGTAAAGCAAATATACTGACACAGATTTATTTATAAAACCCATAAAATTAATGGCTTTGCGCAAAATAATAAAAATTACATACCTACATTAACTGCCATAACCGTAACCACGTTTAAATAAAAATTCAATAACTCGCAATTTGCTTAAGTAAAAACATTTCCCCCGGCTTATTTCATTAATTAAGACAACAAATTGCTGGTTTCACGCTCGGATTAAACACGAAAAACACCATCAAATTAACACCCTATCAATTCGGAAAAAATATTGTAAAAGTTTCATTAAGCGTTATCTAAAATATAAGGTAATTACGTTAATTACTGACTCGATAGCTGTTCCAACTCTTTACGAGCTCGTCGGTGGCGATAGCGTTTCTAATTGTCGAATAAAAAAGGATTACAGCTAATCCTTGTTTAATAAAAATGTTAATCATGAGATTTTCCGTCGCAATATGCAAATGTAACTGCCACCCCGTTCGCGATTGACGAGCTTCACTAATATGCATTTTAACTGTCACTTTAAATAAGGTTTCAGACGCGGTTGTTAATAAGAAAAATCTGGGAATTAATTTTAACAGAGTATTTGATGAGATGCTTATTTAAGTTGGTTGAAGTTAATTAATCGCACAATTTTAGGTACCTTATCATTCGGTATTATGTTTTGATTATTATGACCTAAATATAAGTTTGGCGTTTAATAAAACGCCTGAATATTTTTTCAGACAAAAAAGTCTTAGTTTTTCCTGTTCGTACTAGATCATTCTGGTTGCGTATACAAATAAAATTTTCACATACTCTTATTTAAAAATAAGATATTACAACTTTTTTGGTTAATGCGCTTATAAGACTCTTCATATAAATTTTGCAAATGAATTCCTTTTATAATAACACACCTACTTGAATATTATTCGGGAGAAAGGTAAAACGAATATCCGTTGTACAAATGGACACATCATTAAGGCGAAAATTGTAAGGGATTATAAAAGGGCCATGGTTTGGGCGAGCGCGTAATTTTTAAACGTGGCTTACGATCTGCATACGTAACTCAGTAGTGATGTGCGTTTTCTTAAGATATATCGATAAAAATGTTAATAAATTCAGTTGTTTATAAATACGTTGTTTATTTTTATTAAATAAAACTCAAGAAATTTATTGATTCGTAATATTTGTTAATATAATATTTCAATAGATCAGAAATCTAGTAAAAATCTATTAAAAACCAAATATAAAATTGTCGTGTATGTAATGTAAAAAAATAGCTACTGAAAAAATGTGTTTTAAGATACATTCATTTTTAATTTTAGGTAACTTTTTAGTATATTATGATCGACGACAACGCCCGCGTTTAAATTATTCGCAGTTCAATCAAATTTAAGGTACACAAAGGAATCAATAGATATTTCTTGACAATAACAGACTAAGCACTGTGTAGTTAAACGAAGACGTTCTCCATTTAAAATTATCATACAACAAGACACTTAAGTAATAAATTTGCTGAGAAGATTACGTAGTCCTTAAGTTAATACAAGTCCGTGGTATCGATAGATCTTGCGTTAATCCCTAGCAAGACTGTAAACGTAATTTATTCTAACAATTCATGCGCACCCACAAGTCGGATTATTGTAAATAAGCATTAGCCGACACCCAAATTAATCCGAGCTCCTTTTTAGCGAAATGCGAAAAAGTTAGTTCACCAACTTTCCTTTTGCCCACGTTTTATAAAACCCTGAAATATCGCTTCCCACTCAGAATTATTTGTATCAATAGAATGTTTGGCGAACATTTGCCTGTTCAGACAGGGAGTTTGCGGCGAATATTCGTGATGTTTAAAAGGTATGTTTAACTTATCTAATAAGATGCGGGAACCGAACTGAAAAAATAGATTTTATTTTGGTAAATACTCATACTCATGCAACTATATTGGCGAAAAATGCATATGGTATTATAAATTGTTGAACTCTATAACAATGCAAAAACAAATACAAAAGTTTTTTTTAAATATGTAGAAAGTGTGTGTGTGTCACATAATTCTAAAGTTAGAATTGCTAAACCAACTTATTATATTCAACTTTCAACAATACAAAATTCATAATAATTATATTTTATCCCTAGAAGATAACTTTTTACGATATAGCTTTCCACATAAATTGAACTTCAATTTTAACATATTACAACAACAATTTATGCTTCCAATGAATTAATAATTCTCTCATACAACTTTACAAACATGTAACACTCGCATAGAATGTATCGCCAAAAGCTATCTCGTTAATTGACCGCGCGAATAATTTAAATATATTGCAGCCAGCGGCGATATTTCACCATCATATTATAAATCAAAGGATTAGAAAACGGGTAAATGGATACTGGCAAGAGATACGCTCACTCGCTTATCCTGCATACGTTATAGGGCGATAACGATGAAATAATCGCGGGGTGGGTCCGGCACAGCGGGAGATTCGGACAAAAATTACTAAGTGCGCCTTAAATACCCCGTATGTCATTCCCTTGCCATTCATCGAAGGGCTCTCATTATTCAAACGAAATTCGATTATTTTCCCATTTCACAAAATATCCATATCGCACTCGGCTTTCTGTTTAATTGAAAATGGAAGTGTTTCACTCGTTCCGATGATCGCTCTTAATTTACTTGTGCTCATATTTCGGTGGCGTTTTAGCAGGATTTTTATGTGTGAAGGTACAATTGAGTTATTGCTTTTTATGTTATGATGTATATATTTGTACATATTATGTATTACATAAATTATTTGTATTTTCCTATGCATGTATTACGAAGTTAAATATTATGATATTATATTCGCGTATTTACTGTTGCTTTTTACTATTGTACCTATTGTTTTCAATATTTTAATGTAGCCTTTTTCTCTTTAACTATGTAGTATTTTATGGTCTTAAATACATAAATACAGATAAATATTATCGGCTATCGCAGACAAACCAACAATGTCTACTCTACTATTATTTAATAGCCTTTGTCACAAATCAAAATAAACAAGAGAGCGTAATTCTCTTCTTAATACCAAAGCAGTGTACATAATGCTATAATAGCCATAATAAACCAAACGAATCCTTTTAATAAGAACCGCAAGAACAGACGGAAGCAAATATCCTGTCCGAAAATGATTACTCAGCATACAGTTAGCTTGCGTTATGGCCGGCTTTACCCATTCCGAGGGTATTAGTCTCATAGCCAACGATTTCTGTAATTTATTAAGAGACCGCTTAGTTCAGCAGCTTGTTATATTTTTCTTAGGGTATAATTATTTATACGGGTAATATATAATTTTATAAAATTTCAAATGTCAGAAAATATAGGATGGATCAACTTGTACTTGAAAGTGGCCGATGAAGTTCAAGGAATTTCTCGTGAGGTACCTAAGGTTATAGAATTTTTTTTGCATAATACTATCATTGCCAGGGAATATTGTGTTTCTAATAAAACTTGACTCACTATATTAACATTAGACCCTTCGCAGTGAATAAATAGTTCCAAGAATGATATTTAATAATGCAAATAATATACTTCAGCCTTTATTAACATCGTCGTCTCTTGTACTATATCATTGACCGCTGTTTCACGGCTTCTTTCTCGCTCCGAGGCGGAAAGAATAAGTTTCCTAGCGATCAAAGTCCGTTCCCTGCCAACTGATCCCTAATATTTCACTCATAATTGGTTTATTCTAAGCTCACAGCGCTTCCGTATGTGGGTCCTTTGATCCGCACTGTATTACCTTGTACCAGGAGATGTATAACGTATTATTTGGTAGGATCTAAAGATTTATCCAATGGTAATTTGCTATAAGCATTGAAAAACGTTATGGGATTATAGAGATGCCTTTGTTGAAATTTTGGCTTCGTAATTGAGGGATTTTTGAATTAGCTACGTGTCCGGTTAATTTTATATTGCGGTATATTTCTGGACAGTATAATGTATTTTATTATAGCGGTATGTTTTCCTTCTTTTGGATGTTTGTTGACTTTTGAATCTATCAGCTGGATATATGAAGAATGATGTAAGGCGTTGATACACATTCCTCTACTTGTAGAGTACATTATTATGCTTACTTACCAAATACAACTTGGGCCTAAAATGACAAAATACTCAATTTTTCCTTTTCATTTCAAACTCAATGGTTTGCATAAACGCTGGTTGATAATGAATAAAAACGTTTTCATTCAAACAGAAATAAAGGATAAATACAAACTTCATTTATAATTCAATATTCACACGAAGTTAAGTGATATATTACGCGCTAAAAGTTTGCGTGAAAAATTAGCATATTCAAATACTTTTAGCGAATATTGCTCCCGAGGGAGTGAAATGTCAAGTGTGGTCAGAAGTGGGATGGGACTCATATGACCTTAGTTATTCAAATTAAAAACGAGGTTTTATTTACATACCACTTGATAGTAGGCAATTAGAGGGTATGCGACATACGTGTTTTCGTTGTGAAATTATAGCATTTTTTCTTTTCACGGGAGTATTAAAATAATATTTGAAGAGTTTTCAATAGTTTTTGCGTAAACGCATGTACACGTTTATATTATTAACATAGATAATGATAAGAAAAAAATTAACAACTTATAACTCAGCCATAACGAGACTATCGATACATGAAAATATTCCCGTAGCACAATTTCATAAAAAATCTTATACTTCAAGGATAAAAAGAACGAAATTATTATTATTCGGCTGCAAGCGTTACTTAAATCACTCAGTGGCCCATCCATTATTTATTAACAGGCAATTATTAAGCATGTTTACCAAGATGATTTACGTATCAGTTTCCTAGACGCCATATTGTTTCGTTGATTCGTTTACTGTCCCTCCGGAAGTAAGCTGCCCTTGTCCCATCCATTTCCTGCCACAAAGGTTGCTCAAAGCCTTCGCAAAGTTTGTGTTGTGACAAAAGCCTTTATCGTGTTCTTATTTTGTCGCGACCGTGTTCCTTGTTATACATATTGGATATTTCAGTTTTATTAAAAACTGTTCTGTTTTTGTGGCGACCTTTGTTAACGTGGTTTTGGTAGTGAACAGTTTTTGAAGGTTTGGTTAGTATTTGGATGTGAATTGTTATGTAATCTATATATTTTGTAAATGTGTTGTGTTACATATTTTCGAGGTTGCGTATTTAAGTCTTAGTGATTAAATATCATTGATAATTATTAAGAACTAGTAAGGGAAAGGAACCTGTATATTATTTTAACGGAAATATTATGAGCTATTTATATTAAGAGTTTCAAGAATTTCTCATCACTTATTTCAGCTTAAAATTGACGAGTTCTCAAAATAACATCAAACTCTAAGATTAAAAATAAAACAGTATCCTCAAATACAATAAACGTCGTGACACTCAGAGGTGAAAGAACGATTTTAATAATGGCGACGATGTTTAAGAAGCTTCAAATATTGAGATTTGAAATGTTCATGAAAAATTAAACACGAACGTTTTGTATTCAATGTAAATAAGTTTTACGATAAATTTACTCACGAGTTTAAGAATTTCTTTAATTCTTTTTTTCATCAAAAGTGTTAAAATGGTTTTTTGTATTTCGTATTCAAAGATTAAATTTTGTTTAGTTTCGCATCGCACATTTTCAGTTACAGAAAATTTATTGGAGCTCAGCTTTTGTGTAGAAATATTAAAACTCATACAATGAGCGTTGTAAATTAATGACATGTGGTGTGTATTGTGGTTTTTATTCAACAATAGAGAAATATAAAGGTAAAATATTATGTTCATTCTGATATATTATACGTGATCAATTATGTATACTTGTTCACAGTTTTAATCGCGGTCGATACATGGTTACGAACAATAGTTCATACTACAGATTATGACTTGCTTATTTGTAATGGAGAGAATGATAGCACTATATAAACTTATAGACAAACATTTATTCTAGATTCAATCAATTGCACCTTGATGATCTTGTCTATTAACTGAAACATAATTAGGATACATTTCTTTATTTTTATTTACTAACGTTAAAACTATGAAGCTCGTATAATAGATAGAGACAAATTTTAAATCAGTAACTATAGATCTCACCAAAATTTGAAATTAAAAGCGTTCTATAATTAATGGAACGTGAAATAATTCCACGAACCAATTCCAATTCAAATTGCATGAATTCTTTATCCATACGAGCATATTGAAGTTTCATCCACAGACGATATTACGATAATATACGAGGCGGTAGTTACCCGATAGTTTTCATTAAGGATCTTATTTCGCATTTTATCGTAGTGGGTATTGTTAGAAATGAAAGGCCGCCTGATTGGGAGCATTTGTGAAAGGCACGGAGTTTTCTCTTCTAAACAGTACTGATTAATGTTCACGAGAAACGGAGCTATGAAGTTGGAACTTTTTAGACTACCATTTTTAATAACTAATGCAGACTAAGTAATTAGTAATTGGCCGTCTAGCGTTTTGGCTGAAAGTTTGTTGGCTGTTTCATATTACTTTGAAAGGGTTCGTTTTATCTTTTATATACCTAATTTTTTTACCGATTTATTTGATGGTTTTATATGAAAAAATAATTGCGTTGAATATAAATAAAGCTTTTGAATTTTTCTTTGAAGTATTTAAGGCTCTATAATATTAACATTTGTTAATAAGCAAAAAGCTCTCCATGGTTCTCCATAAAATTTTTAGTTTAGTTTGTAACATAAACTAACAAATAACCTTATGTTTTATACTTCAATTTATATTTTGACGTCAGCACCATATCCACGAATTTTCCTCCTTTATAGTGTCATGTTTTATACAATACCTTGCGGAAATAATTACCGCACTATAATTGGGATGAAAACCCTTGTTTAAATCGGTCAGATCTGGCGGGGACATTGTGGCCCCCGTCTCTAACTGACCGGGTAAATTATAAATTGTTCCTAATAGACCTCTGATTCGCTATTGTTCGGAAACGTGCATTGATCACTGATTAGAATAGTGCGGACGAATTATTATGTGATGATAATATGTATTTGTTCATATGTGAATGTAGAGTCGTGTGGTAATGTATTAGAATTGATATGTATAATGTATTGTAGAATAGTTTTTAATTGACGTATAGTTATAGTTCTTAATCAAGTAAAATCCTACTAATATTATGAATGAGAAAGTTTGTGACGATGGATGTATGTGTATGTGTGTGTATGTTTGTTGCTCTTTCACGCAAATACTACTAAACCGATTACAATGAAATTTAGCACACATATAGAGGATAATTGGATAAACACATAGGATAGGTTTTATCCCGGAAATTCCACGGGAACGGGAACTATGCAGGTTTTTCTTTGAAACTGCGGGCAAAGCCGCGGGCGGAAAGCTAGTGTAAATATTAATATATTAAAAATATAAATATCAACTTTCGGTTTAGCATTTAAAGAAAAATCCACTAATGCAACGTGTTGTAATATTTGTTCATTTCATTTTTACAAAAGAGATGTGTAAGATTTTCAGTACTATCAAATGTAAAGAATATGGAAGCGTCAAGCGAAAAGCGAGCCGGCTAAGCTTCGATACTTACTGATATATAAATACAATACGGTCTACCATCGATCGGGCTTACAATTTGCGAAGTATATTAGACGTATCTCAAAGGTCTACGTACTAGGGCCTCGACTTAATTCAGTTAATTTGGCTTTAAATCTCATATTGCGAAATGGACGCGGGGAATAATTGCGTTTAGTAAACACCACACCGGTTGGGACAACACTGGGTGTCCATTAGGAGCTTCAGTTTACACTAGTGGATTTTTTTTATAGCTCTGGATTTGATGTAGATGAAAATAGCTGAAGGAAACGGTATAGGTAGCACTGCAGGTAAGAATTTGTCACTGTAGGTAAAATTTTCTGTATTTCTGTTATTATTTTAATCATTCGTAATACTTGATCAAAGAAGTCAGAAAGCAGAAAGAAAGTATTTTCATGCGAGTAACTTCATTTAAATATCAAATGAATTTAATTTTGGTAACTAATGATACAAGTGAAACAAGAACAAATATTTAGGAAATATTATTGAAAGGTGGAAAATAATTCCACTTTAAAATCACCCAGTGTAAAACGGCTAAGTAATTGAGCTTATTGACATAATTACATTGTCTTTACGTAACAAAGGTGAATTTATATTCAATTAGCTATATATTGCCCTTTCATTAGGCATGTTTTACCATACCGTATTATTTCGATATAAATGTTATGTTCTTAATGTATTGGTCTTATGTATTTCTTTTCAAATCAATACCCATTTAAATACAATATTTTCGCTTAATCGTATCAAAATAAAACAAAATAAACAACATTGAAAGCTATACTGAACCAATTAAGTCACCCGATATGTCTCTATAAATGACAATATAAAATATTTGTCTATATATTACCTTCATATTGAGTTTAGTGGAATCTTCAGGGTATTCACGACACATGTTATTGGCTCCTGTACACTGGTGTCACGTTTCTATTGTCCGATTTCTCATAATATGTAATAACTGTCTGGAGAATTCACTAGTTTGGAATTGTGCAAGGAAACGGTGTTTAATGTATAGGTAATTGATATAGAAAGTTGTAAGTTGGATTGGCAAAATTAAAGCATGTTTTTATTTAAAAATACGAGTATAATAAATTACTAATGTAGGTATCTTTGTCTTCCGACTTTTTTTTTGGGTCAACATTTGGTGATTTTCCAAGGAGTAACAAGGAAAATTATAAATTTATTAAAACAAGTTAACACCCAAACAAACAATTTCATTCATCGAATATTTAGTATAATAGTATATTAATTAAAAATTTCAAATTTAACTCATAAATTGATTTCACACTTTAAACTTTAAATCATAAAACGTAAACATACGTTATTTTGTACATCTGAAAAAAGTAATTACAATGCGAACAGCTCATCAGCGCGCGAACAACGACCTTTGTTTTTTTCTTTTTGAAAAAAAGCTTTTAAAATATTAGTATGAAGTAATTATTTCTAACGTTTGAAGTCTTAGTTCGGTGTGATGAAGTTTATTCTTGAGTCAAAGGACTATAGTCTCGAGATCTCACTTCACTTTATTAAAATTTCATTAAAGATATAATTTACGCAATGTTTGCGAAGATTTAAATAAAAAATTAACGAGGTTTCTATATAAATTATTTGCCCAATATTGTTATTATATTACATTTTATATTTTATTCCTATTTAATGGAATTCGTTTGCGTATGCTAATGTGTAATATGTTAGAAAATTACTAAAGTTTTTAGTCTGCCTTTAACGCTATGAATATTATCTATGGTAATTTTATTATTAATTTTATGCTTTTAGAGCCTTAGCATTGACTTTAGTAAAGTTACATATTCAAATAATTATATCTTATATTTATTTAATCCCTTTAAATTACTAGGTTTATTCAAAATGTTGTTTTTTTTCATAATATAAGTAAGTAGGTATCCAATTAAAGTTGTGAATCTATCTACCAGATATTATTGCACAACACAATAAATTCAGTCAAAACAAATCACAAATCCCTTTCGACAATTTCACATTTTTTATCAAAGAAAAGTAGGATCAAACATACTTATCGATATTTGATATACGAGGCTTATCAAATAATTGTCTCTATTCTCGAAAGCCATTCGGTTTATACAACGTCCGCCCCCTACGACTCTTGACAATGCCAATCAATGAAACATGAAATCCGACTAAGCAGATGCATTGATTCTTTTCCGACATTGAAAATAACTCGAATTATCTACAGCCCAAATTGAACTCTCCACCTCTGAGTTACAGTTGGAATTCGAACGTGCGTTTTGTCTCTCGATTTGTAGATCTTTGTTCGTCGCAAACGTTGGCTATTGTTGGCAAAGCTGGCCAATCAGTTCCATCAGTGCTTGAGAGGCCAATGAAGCGTGTCTAATGCCTCACTCCACTAGGGTTAAGTCGCAGTTGGTTTTGTCATTTCGTTAAGTGCGCCTGTTGCGCTGAGGAGCCAAACTGTTGACATGTCAAACTGATTTCAAGATGCTATCTGAAATGTTGGATTCCCAATATATCTGTTATGTATCGATTATCGAGAACATGTTTTATGGATAACTCTATGTTACCTTATGATTTTTTGAATAAATATAAATCAAATTGTTGCTCTACAGTATATTATGTACCTAGTTAATAAACTGATTATTTATTTTTGCAGGTCCAAGACTTCGGCTTGTTGACGTCATCGCTTAAAGTTTGGTTGAATGGGGGCCGTGTTTAGGAGAGCGTCTCTACAATTTCAACGTCATTTAACGAATTTTATATCACATTTTAGCTAAAAATTTATTCAATATTGTAAGATCATATTCCGACTACTATGAAATTTTTCCCTTCACTACTTTGAAATAATACATACAATAAAGAAAAATAATTAAGTGCTTAATTTTGTAATAAACAATTTTCCCTGAATCTTGAACTTTGGCTGGCTCAATATTGTAAAATAAATTCGTTTATGGTTTTAACCTATTAGTTTCAGAAAATATCTCCGATAAATGATACAACATTTTTAATATTTAACATGTGTATTATAATCTTACGCGTACAAATAGCCAATTTACTTCGCTCACAGAACAGACATAATACGAATATATTTTACGAGAATGGTTTTGAAAGAGATATTTTGATGAATCGCAACCATCAATATAGTATTGAAGAATATGCGTACAATGTACATATTGGAAATGTATCCTAGGTTCTGACGGGCGTTGGTAGGGCTGCCAATAATGTTTATTATTTTTCTTTCGATTTAAATATGAAGAAATATTATAAAGTGTTAAATGATTGTAAGGAATTAACTCAAAACTACTGAATCGATTCAAAATTTATTTCATTAAAGAAAGCTACATTGTTCCTGAGTGACGTAGCTAGCATTTCATTTAGGATAATAAATATACAGAAGAGAGCCACTTATTCCACGAAAATCTTAACGTAAGAAATCTCAATATTTACCCTCAAAAATAAATTCTTACGTCCATTACGTAGTATATCAAAAGCACATTTCAAAGAACAATGACAAGAATCCCTTAAAAATGTATTGTAAAATGTTGTATTTGTTTATAAGTGTTATATTAGACAGCCCTGTCCCGTAGCATCTCCCAGGTTATTGGCATGCCCTTTAAACAATGAATAATGACATTCCCCTGTATCTATGTTGGGTAGTCTGAAACCTCGCTTAGAAAATTTTAGTAAAATCTTTGATGAAAATATTTAGGCACCATTTACCGTGAGACTGTCTATATTAAACCTCATCTTTAATGTTCGTTAATAGGATGATGTACAAGTAATACAAAATTCTATACGATAATAAAATAAAAAGTGTATTTTTCATATTATCCATACTAATATTATAAATGCGAAAGTAACTCTGTCTGTTACTCAATCACGCCTAAACTACTGAACCAATTTTCATGAAATTTGGTATGGAGATATTTTGATACCCGAGAAAGGACATAGGCTAATTTTTATCCCGGGAAAATGACGCAATCCCGGAAATCCCACGGGAACGGGAACTAAACGGGTTTTTCTTTGACTGCGCGGGCGAAGCCGCGGGCGGAAACCTAGTTATGTATAATGCAAAGTAACCATAGAAATCTAAATAACAAGACACTAGAAGTCGTAAGCGTGCGTGACCTTGTCGCCACTCAGGTGATTTGCACATCACCAGTGCATTCGTCACTGTTCAGTTGCTCTCACAGAGTACATTGAATATACGGGTATAGAGTAAACAGTGCTAAAAA
>CAJQZN010039017.1:0-16283 GCA_907164685.1 Colias eurytheme | reverse complement strand
CTGTTTTTTCTTTAATTTTATAATAAAAGCTGATTGTATTTAGTTTTGTGTCTTTTATTACATACCGATGGTTAAATATCAACACAATTTTGATACGTACATATTACATTTTATGCCTAAAATTTACTTTGAAAGTAGTAGTCTGTCAGACGTCATGTCCCGTATAGTGTTATACATTTTTCACGTCACTGGTTAAAGGTTAATAATAGTCACCCGATCACCCGATCTACAATCGATAGCCAAAAATATAGTTTTTAGAATTTTTGTCTGTTTGTCTGTGTGTATGTTCGGGCTCAACTGAAAAAGTACTGCATGTATTTACTTCGCATATTGCATGAATAATATTACTAACAGGTAGGGTCAACATATAGGCAACATAGTTACCGCGCGACCAATACGAGCGGAGCAAAATGTGTAAAACCGCAGGGCACAGTAGTTAATAAAAAAATATGTATTATTACATTGTGACTTTATTTGAATTCAGTATTTACTAAATGTAATATCTGTGAGATTTGATGATCATTGATACGTGTTTCAGGATTCTTACCGACCGACATCAAAGTTCTTCTGGGCTCGTGGGACAGAGCGAACTCGTATATAAAAGCTATATTGCAGGTAATATAAATGACAATTTGTAACACTAATTCAATCACTTATTCAAAATTTTATTTTTTCTTTTGGACATATTCTGTTAGTTAATTGATTCCAATGACTATTTTGTAATAGCTACATACATGTAGGTGCTAAAGCTTATAATAGTCTTAGCATTAGCCGAGGCTTCGTTTATTCAAATTTTAAATCTAAACGATTCTCTATTCCACCTGTAGACAGTAGACACACAAAAAATATACCAAAACGTATTTTCCAGGATCTGAACCACGAAGTGAGCGGCTGGATCGATTGGAATTTATGCCTGGATACAACAGGGGGACCAAACTGGGCATCAAATTTCGTCGACTCCGCCGTTATTGTGAACGCAACCGCCCAAGAGTTTTACAAGCAGCCAATGTACTACGCTCTAGGACATGTCTCCAAGTTTGTGCCTAAAGGG
Source organism: Colias eurytheme (assembly GCA_907164685.1). Lineage (NCBI taxonomy): Eukaryota > Metazoa > Arthropoda > Insecta > Lepidoptera > Pieridae > Colias > Colias eurytheme. Next base: position 15,232 of record CAJQZN010039017.1, on the reverse strand, counting down.
TCTGTGAGAATCGAAGTTTCCGAATCAAAGGGACTGTTACAGTCTTCCATACCTAATGCAGCTTTCTTGACGCCGAGGAATACAACAGTATTGGTCCTTGCTAATACGTAAGTATTTTCTATGGTCATCTCGTTTAAAAATTAACGTTCTTTTTAATGACAATTTGTGAATTGTTATAATTTTGGATATTTTAGGATATACTAGCTCGTGCCTTTGATATCTCATTTATAATTTCTATCTACCTACATTGAGTAGGTATTTTAATATTATAGGTCTATTATCAGATTATATCTTCAGATTCTGAGATTTAGATATTAAATATAAACATTAACAAAGTGATTAAGGCCATATAATATTGAAGACTACATCTTAATATATATAAATCTCGTGTCACAATGTTTGTCCTCAATGGACTCCTAAAGCACTTAACCGATTATTATAAAATTCGCACACCATGTGCAGTTCGATCCAACTTGAGAGATAGGATAGTTTTTATGAAAAAAAACGTAAACATGTAGGTACCACGGGCGAAGCCGGGGCGAACCGCTAGTTTAATAATAAAAACACGATTAAGAAAATATTTTAAATAATTGTAAATTAACCATTTATGTTTCAGTGGAGGAAACAGGAAGGTGAAAGTGAAGCGTTCAGACGACTCCATGGTGTTGGACCTCATCGCAAATTCTATTGTGACCGTCGAATTTAACAATTAAGGATATTTGAAAATACTTGTAATTTTTTATTATATCATCTTAAGAACTCCAAGTGCTATTTTATAATATGTACCTTAAGTATAAAACACGTGTATTTTTTACTATAAAATAAATAAAGATTTTATTGTGAAAATATTCTGTCTTATACAATAGGTACTTGTTTATGCAATATACTTTTATTTGTAATTTTTGAAACCAATATTTATAAAATTATGTTTGAAATTTAATATATTATATAAATAAAAATTAATAAGTACTATCTTTTTTTCCAACCCTGTTAAAGAAGTTTCGCACTTCAAAAATGTTAATGGATTAATTTTTATGTTTTACTTACTTCGGTAATATCTAATATCTATTCTAAGATAGATTGGATGAATAATTTATTAGTTTGAAATTGTAAATTACGGAATCGGGAATAGGGATCAAAATAAAATAATAATAGTTTAAAAAAACTAAAAAACACGCTTTTTATAGAAAACCGAACTAAAATATATAAATTTTTTATCAAATTAGTGTATTGTCATCGATCCTCAATAAATCTACAAAGTCTTAACGAAATCTGGCCGTTTAAAGTGGGTCAAAATCGCGCCCAAAGAAGTCGGTTACAAACATACAGGTGAAGCTAATATAAAGCGTGTAAAAAAAATGTTGTGTGGTTTTATGAAACCACGGTAAAAGTGAAACTGTTCGAACGGTTCCGAACACTGCTTTGTGTAGCGCATGTCGCGTGTCGGTCGGCTGCCGAGCTGTAGGTATACCTACTCGGCAGCCGCGATACACGCGACATGCGCTACACAGACCAAAAAGTTTGAGACGATGTAATAAAAGTTTCACTTTAAAATCAAAGTAATTAGTCATGAGATAAAAGCATTTGTCTTCCCATATTAGCAGTCCCTCTATTTTATATTTTACAAGAAAATAGCAAGAAACCAATAAAAAGAAATACATTTATTAAACTCTTAGTTTTTTAGAAAAAAAGGGTAAGTATGTTGAAGAAAAATAAAATGCAGTATTGTATTGAAATAATATATTTTACATAAATTGTATTTTATTTATATTTAAATAAATTTGTTTTGTTTACTTAAAAATCTAACTAAATATAATGTTAATAATTATGAATCTAAACACAGACTAATAACTGAATTAAAATAACTAAAACAAAATAACAAAAGTAAAACAAAGTGTTGAAATGTGAGAAAAATGAACAAAGACAATTATTTAAAGTGAATAAAAGAAAAAGTATGAATAAGAACTAGCGCGCAAGAGCAACTTTTGTCTCCGCAACTATTTTGTCTCTCCCATCAACTCTATGGGCTAATAAAAAAGTCTCCCGGGAGTTGCGTCGTCGCTACGACGTGCGCGCACTTTCTTACTAGCCCATAGAGTTGATGGGAGAGACAAAATAGTTGCCGAGACAAAAGTTGCTCTTGCGCGCTAGATCTAAGTGATGTTTTCTATAATATATTAGAGTACAAAATATTCTTTATACACTAGGATGAGTGTGTATGGTAAAAGTGATTTTCTTATATCACTGAAACCATAAACACTATAATTCATAAGAATATACAGACAGATATATCTTTTGAATGGACATTGGACTATCATTACTTTAAAAATTAACACCTAAGTGACATTCCGCTAAATTGAATTAATTTATACGCTATTTCGCTGTAGGTAAATTTATTTTATTAATAGGAATGGAATCGATCCTTCCAAAAAAAAAAAAATAATAAAATGTCAGAAATGTTTTTATCATCAATAAACAAATTTGTAACAATATATGTATTCATTTTTTGTCAATTTTTTTTTATAATGTGCTTATTTCTAACAAATTTACACCAATTTTGCAAGGAAACTTACCCGTCTTTGTAGTTAACCTACAAAATGTTTGTGAGTATACATATTTTTTATTAAATTAGCCGCTATGTCACTAACAAAATCTCCAAATAAACATTATAATACTTGTTATCTATAAGCATATTGTTACAGCTGAGATTATATCTGTATGATTAAAGATGAAGAATAATAAAATATTATTAAGCTATTGCATAGCTTCTATCGCGGGCCTTGAGCGCGGGGACCGAATCCAGAAATTCTGTAACGAAAAAACCTCACGCTCCCCACGGGGACGGGCGCGGAGGTGTGGCTTGAAGGCATAGCATGCAATAGCTTTACCGCGGCAGTCCGAGTGCCACACGTCTTTATTTTGGTTCTTTACAAACATGTTACAAACTTACTACCTACAACATAATAGTGAAGTATTTTTTTTAATCAGTTTTAAATATTTAAATTATATACTTAATACAAAGTAGTAATTTTACATGCTTCTTCATACATCGAAATTAATGTATGAAATAGGACATTTTAAGGTGAAAATATAATTGAACAATTTGTTCAATTAATGCTTACAACATTAAATACTTTCGTGATAACATACCTACTTTCTGGTCCCCATTATCACTCCATTATTTTTATACATGTTTCCCCAAAATAAAAACTGAAAATTATATAAATTAAATGTAATTTATTGATATTACACTGTTTTACTAAATGGTAATGTATTCAAATTTTACTTGATTATTGTCATTACACCAACTACTAATTAGTAATTACACATAAAAATTTGCATGAGATGTGAAAATATAAGTCTTTTACCCGAAAACTACTAAACAGAAATGGTTGAAATTTGATATGTACATAGATTATACATACACCCAGTATAAACAAAGCTGCTCTATAGTCTATGCCCTATGGAACTATTTAATAAAAATTATTCATCTTTAATCACACGAAATAATAAATTATATGTCAATCTTGGGTCTATATTGTAACCGTAGCGGGGGGTCCCTGAACCTCCACCGAGTCACGTAAACAAATTTCAACGTATGATCCTTGCCTAATAATTCGTCATTGCATAGTATGTCAATCTGAAATAAATAAAAATAATTATCAATAACTCGCAAATTATTCGGAAAATATATCGCAGATGTTATAGAGATTTGATTATGTACTTATGAATATTTTGTAATCATATAATATTATATTGTTTTCATGTTCAAGAGGTTGTATTGATTAATGTGATGAATAATTATGATATTGATTTTTAAATCTAATTGTTTGCTATCAAACAATATAAAGGGCAATTTAATAGCCAGCTCCTCATCATCATACATGAATTAAAATTATGGAGATGAATCTAAAAAAAAATTGGTCTACATAAAATTATAATGCCAACATCTTACTTAAAAATATAATTATAATTATAATATTATATATGCAAAAGTTTGTGAGGATGTGCATGTGTTTTTTTGTTACTCTTTTACGCAAATACTACTGAACCGATTACAATGAAATTTAACACACATGTAGAGGGTAACTTGAATTAACACATAGGATAGGTTTTATTCCGGAAATCCCACGAGAAGGAACTATACGGATTTTTCTTTGAATACGCCGGCGAAGCCGCGGGCGGAAAGCTAGTAATAACATATTTTTAAGACATAAACAAAAAATACTCACTTCTCTATATTTGTCTATTCCGCTCAACACTTTCTTGGCTACAAATTTCTTGAGGTGCGTGATGGTGGCTTGTGCTGAGCATCGAATGAAACTACGCTTTAGCGTTCTGAGCGATGTTGATATGCATTCCAAGCAAACATTCACCTGTAACATTATTATATTATTTTAACAATGTTCTCTACACATTTTGGTAAACATATTAGATACAAATGCACATATGCAAATTGAGATATTAGAATTATATACCATAAACTTTATGCATGTGAATTATTAAGTTAGAATAGTGCCTTTACAGTTATCAGTTTGCTGTACAAAAAAAACTGCCTTTATCATTTATCAACGCACATCAAAACAAGTTAAAAAAGATTCCCGACAAATCGCCTATTATCATAAATTCATCTATACCAATTTTCTGTCAATTTCTTTTTATCCTGTTATTACAAACAATCCCCATTTTTTTTGCATCATCAAACACATCTTAATATGTATATATAAATCTCGTGTCACAATGTTTGTCCTCAATGGACTCCTAAACCACTTAACCGATTATAATAAAATTCGCACACCATGTGCAGTTCGATCCAACTTGAGAGATAGGATAGTTTAAACATGTAGGTACCACGGGCGAAGCCGGGGCGGACGGCTAGTAACACTATAATACATACCTGTTCATCCTTCCTATGACAGTCGCTATTATCCTGCTGTTCGGGCTCGTCCCCACCGCCGGGCTTATCCGCGGCGAGCGCTGCGTCCTTGGGACACGGTAACCCGCGGGCGCGATAGAAATCACGTTCACGCTTTATTTCATCTGAAATTTGTGGTGTGTAGTAAATGTTTTTTTCAATATTTCAAGTAAAAACTTCCAGTTTAATCAATTATGACTGGCAAAAGTATTTTTGTATCGTTCTGTTCATATTTTTTTTGAAGTGAAAACTTCTTTAGCGGCGTTGAGCACTTTTTCTGTAATGGGTATAAAATTTTAAACTCGCGTCATGACACGTGACCTGATCGAAAAAGCGTAAGACGGATACCATTCTGAAATATCAAACATGCTCAACGTTAACAATCAAGTTTTCACTTCTGCCGGCACTCCCGGAGTGCAACCCGTCTTTTTTTTTTATTTGAACTTAATTTTACAGCAGTAATCTTGAAAAATTCATATGAGACCACTCTTCATCCCTAATTTTAAAAATATTATAATGAAGAAAAGATAATTTAAATCTTATTAGTTATTTGCATTGAAACTTAAAAGTGTAACATAATTTGTTATATTAGCTGAATAATTTATTTTAAATGTTTCCTCATCATATTTATTTATTGCTAACTTTCATTGCTTAAAAGAATCTTAAATATTTAAACCACCATTGCTTGTCAACCTTTCCTACCTTTCGTCACCTACTACCAAAACCACACGATACAATCATACTCACTGTCCTGCAGATCGGGTACGAGCTTGTACACAATATCCTGCATCGTCCTGTCGAAGCTTATGTATTGCAGCGGGTGGGACTGATGTATCACTATGTTGCATGTTGGACATGTGTTGTTCTCTTCTAAGTGCTTCACTAGACAGCTCTTGCAGACTGGAATGTAAATAATAAACAACAATATAAGTAATATGTGAATGTGGTTCTTGTAAGTGTGGAATAGTGAATGGTATACGTTCAGCCTGACCAAATATTGGAGAGTATTCCACTATAATTATAAATGTGAAGTTTGTGAGGATGGATGTATGTTTATTACTCTTTTACGAAAAATATACTTTCATAGGAATATAGGTTATACATCAAAATAACATTTGATGTGCCCTCAGTTTTGGCCGCAAGTGAAACTATGTCTTACAGCTAGTTGTTCTGTAATAAACATTAAAGTTTGTAAGAATAAATATAGTTACACTTTCATGGATAACAAATTTTGATGATATTTGTCAGTGCTGTAGCTAATGTACCAGAATAACATATCCATACTAATATTATAAATGCGAAAGTAACTCTGTCTGTCTGTCTGTTACTCAATCACGCCTTAACTACTGAACCAATTTGCATGAAATTTGGTATAGAGATATTTTGATACCCGAGAAAGGACATAGGCCACTTTTTATTGCGAAATATGTACCACGGGCGAAGCCGGGGCGGACCGCTAGTACTCTATAAAAATGCACACACACGGTTTACAATGCCAAATTTGTCCTATAAAAGAATTACTTATTCATTCTGTTTTGTAAGATTTTTTTTTCCTTTATATTTTCTTCATACTGAAACCCTCCTCTTTATGGTATGTATTTATTGCACGCCTCATAAGCGAAGCATTGAGGTGGGTACTACTGTCACTTCGCGCAAAACATCTGATTTTTCAAACTTAAAATGTCTTTATGTATCATACATTGCACTTGTAAGATAATACATACACACACATATTAAGAAAAAACACTATTTTTAACGTTCATGATATTTTTGATGTCATTTTTGTTATTTAAACTAGTTAAAAAACAGTTTAAAAAAGTTCTGTCTTGGACGTCCGTGTGTCTGTATGTGCGGATCCTTTTTCTTGTTAACACGATAGCGACCGAAATACTTTACTAATCGAGTCTTTTTTTTTCTCTTACGCTTGAGTATGCTCAGGAATAGAACCCTTTCATTTTTCAGGGTCTGATTCGATGTGGTTTAATTGTTATTAAATAAACAAAAATAATAATTAATAAATATTTATTAAAAAAAATTATGAGGCGTGCACTTTTGGATTTTCCAAATTATTTGTTTTTACATTCTTTCTTATAAAATTTATATACTTTTTTGTACTTTGTGACACCTTTACAAACAGTAGATAAATTTCATGACATATTTTAATCTATTTACTTAGTAGTCCACATAAGTAGTACAACTAACTGTTTAAAGTTCATAACACTCCGAAATACTTATAGGCCTTAAGTACTGCCTGGCCATATACCATTGGATACAAGGTTATCTTAAAGTCAGATAAAAATTATGAAATATCTATGTATATATTGTACCTATACTGTGAAATGAAATATCTTTCACCTGCTCTATTGCTTACATTATACCTTTTTAAACCTTAGCAATGCTGAATAATAATAATACTTACACGTATGAAGACACTCGGTAACTGTGGTCGCGTCAATGAAGTAGCCGCGGCAAATCTTACACGTAATATGACTGTTTAATGTTTTTAGTTTTATTCTTCTTTCCATTGTCATCCTAATGTGTAATAATGTACCAAACCATTAGTATTTAGTTTGAAAATAATGAAAAACAAAAATAAAATCAACACAAACGCTAAGTCACAAGCACCAAACACAAAAGTGACGTTTGACAATGACAGATGACAATTAGAAAAAGTATTTCTTTTTTTCTGTACAGATTATGTAGAAAATTTATACAGCAAGCTTAAGATTGTTGATGTGTATCGAGTTATTAGGAATCGATTCACATCGATTAAATTTCAGTAAAAAAATAAATGAAGAAAACTAGTGAAAGGTTGGAAACTGGGAATGTGGGGTGGGATTATTTTATTAATTAAAATACGTGCACGAATTGGCTTTTTAATTATATATTAGGAATTATTATAACTTGAAATATGTTTTTAAAGAGAATAGAATACACAAAAACAGAAAATAAGAACAATAACACAATAAGATAAGCAGCTGATGAGGAAAAAAGAAGGCTTAGAAGGTATCTAAAGTACTTTTAATATAAGTAATACAGTTTTATACTAGCTTTCTATTATAATAGTAGGCTTTTTGGGATTAAACCTACATATACAAGACCTAAAAGGTGAAAGCGTCCTTTCTCACGTCTCAAACTATCTCTTTACAAATATTCATTCAAATCCGTTCAGTAGTTCTAGTTTAGGAGTGAAGAAAATACAGACAGACCGATAGAAAGACAGTGACTTTCGCATTTATAAAATTAAGTTAAGATTTGTCATAAAATTTAGTGTAACATTTTTTCGTTACGCGTGGCATTTTTCCGTTACGCGCCATCTTTTTCTTATCCCAAAGAGAAAAGTAATATATGTTTTATCCCTACCACGCGTGATTCGACGTATTTCTGTAAAGTTGCATATTATAGTAAATTATTTTTTAAAAATAAGGTCATAAAGGAGTTTCACTTCTTACGTGTGTACATTAGTACACGCACACATTTTTAAAATATATAAAACCGCGCTTGGTATTTTTTTCTATTCATATTATGTTTATACTAGCTTTCCACCGCGGCTTCGCCCGCTTTGTCTAAATTATAATAAATTATATACTAAATAAAACTACGCAACGGATTTTGATGCAGTTTTTTTTAATAGATAGAGTGATTCAAGAGGAAGGTTTATATGTATTATAACATCCATTAAATAGTGGAGGAGTACTGTTATTTTTGAGGTTTCTAATGTGATGTCGTAAATAATTACATTTTTTCCGCTTCCATTGCTAACGTTGGCTGAACCCTGTATTGTACACATTGAAAAGGTCTACAGAAAAGTCCGTGATGGTATATGTCTATCTCTCATGGATAACCCACAATAACTTTTTTTTTGTCATTTTCTTTTTACGACAAATAATGGCTAATTTTCGAAGCAATTTCAACCAATGCAACATTAATCCATAACCAATTAAGTACCTTGAATACATTGTTCATCTTCTTATCTATAATATAAAAATGAATCGCAAAATGTGTTGGTAAGCGCATAACTCGAGAACGGCTGAACCGATTTCGATAATTCTTTTTTATTATATTCTTTGAAGTACGAGGATGGTTCTTATGTAGAGAAAACGTAAATATTATGTACCACGGGCGAAGCCGGGGCGGACCGCTAGTTTAATATAGATCTATACGGCTCTTTACACGTGAATATTTTCGAAGATATTACAGATTTCAAAATTGCGGGACGTAGCGTTTGCGGCGGTACCGGCCGGCCGCCATTGAAACCGTGCGACGCCGGGGCGGGTCGCTAGTTATACTATGTAATGACGTCAATCAAAACAAAAAAAAGACTTGAACATATTTTGACGACATTAATTTATATTGTGATTGTCTTCGCGAGCGGAGCTGGGTGTGGAAAGTGGAAAAATAGTTATTAAATAAATAACCAGTAATAATAATAATTTGTTTTCGAGCATAAACTATTCGATGTTTTATTCGAATAGAAAATCGCTATGAGTTAGCTGTAATCTGTGCGACTTTGACATTAACTTCTATATATCTGTGCAGAAGTAAAGCGATTATAATCTGTGTACGAAATTGTTTTTTATTTTTAATCTTTGTTGTGAGATTTTTGCAAATTGCATGCATGTGTTTGTGACTATTGTGATTGCAAAACGAAAATGGACGGCTATTAATATTTTTGTTGCACGTGAAGTTAGTATTTTATATTAGTATAATATAATCGCCGTCAAACTGGGTGCCAAAACGGTGGAAAGGTTTTTGAACCTAGCTGACGACAATTTTATTGAAGATGTCAGCGAAGACTTGAAATGTTTTCTAGCCGAAAAAAAAATTGACAGGTACAATTTTATTAATATTCATTTTTTTATAATAAACATTGTTTAATGATACTGCACATGAAAGCATGATAATCACCGGTAAAGTGCTTTGTTTTAATTGATGAATAAATAATTGATGATTAGTGAAAATAGTTGGTAAAACTAAAATGATTCAAGGTTATTGTCCAGTGATGATCGTAGGACGTAAAGAGCATATCCGAGTATACATAAAGGCACCTTGAACACGAATAGCGAATCGTGATATGACAAAGGCAAGGTGTTAAATTATTAGAATGATATCTATTTGTTGTTTGTGTTTAAAAAAAATCTTGTGATTTTTTTAAATATTTACCCTATTTTTTTATTATTCAGCCATGGCTGTCCCACTGCTGGGCAAAGGCCTCTCTTCCCTTCGTCCACAATATCCTATTGTGAGCAATTTTAGTCCACTCCTCGCAATGAGAGTCCAGTTCGTCTCGCCATCTGATTTTGGGCCTATAACAAAGCACCTATATTTATTTCATATAGTAAATAATAAGACCAGTATATATATTATTTTAAGATCTCTTCACATAGAAAGTATATTAATAAGAAAATAAATTTACAATTCAATCAACTGATATGTTTTAATCTAGAAATCTTATTTAATTCTTATGATTTGCAATTTTATTTATTTCTTCGTGTGTGACTTACTCTCATACATTATAATCTTGTTTCTAATAAATAAACGAGCATGATCCGATTTACATGATTACATTTCAATAAATTAATCCTGTTTATATTTCTAAATCGCTTATTGAAGTCTTAATCTTCTTATATATAAAAATGAATCGCAAAATGTGTTGGTAAGCGCATAACTCGAGAACGGCTGAACCGATTTCGATAATTCTTTTTTTATTATATTCCTTGAAGTATGAGGATGGTTCTTATGTAGAGAAAACGTAAACACGTACCACGGGCGAAGCCGGGGCGGACCGCTAGTAATTAATATATATAAATCTCGTGTCACAATGTTTGTCCTCAATGGACTCCTAAACCACTTAACCGATTATAATAAAATTCGCACACCATGTGCAGTTCGTTCCAACTTGAGAGATAGGATAGTTTAAACATGTAGGTACCACGGGCGAAGCAGGGGCGGACCGCTAGTATTATATATATACTTCAGTATTTATTTATTAAATGCCTTTTTCTCAGTATTTTCTTTAGCAAAATATATACTTCTCGAAGCCTGTTTTCCATGTTATTTAGGGCTTATTTTTCAATCCTTGGTTAAAACTTCATTGAATCTCTATGAATCTTCATTGAATAACATATTAAACTACCATTTGAAAAATGTATTGTAATTGTCCGTATTTGACAGTTTACAGGTGACATTTTACTATGTTCGTGTAATACTTTATTGGACGCATAAATTTTAACCAAGGATTGAAAAATCGGCTCTTAATCAAAATTTTATTTAATACTAGCAGTCCGCCCCGGCTTCGCCCGTGGTACATATTTACGTTTTCTCTACGTAAAAACCATCCTCGTACTTCAAGGAATATAATAAAAAAAAAAAAAATCGAAATCGGTTCAGCCGTTCTCGAGTTATGCGCTTACCAACACATTTTGCGATTCATTTTTATATATAAGATTCACTTTGTTGTCTAAAGAGAGCCATAACTTTAAACACATTCTTTTGAGTCTTAGCGCACATACAATCTAAGCTAGTGTAACAATATAAAAGAATGCTGTAGATACATCTATTACATGATTGATACAGTTTGTTGGTCATCTATCAGAGCATGAATGAAACTGGTCTGGTACGATCATAAATTGTGAAGTTTCATGTAATCTACATTATTTTCAGATATTATCACATGTCAAGTGTAAGGGATGGGTATCTGAAAGAATGGAGGATTGTTTCTTGATTAATTTTGATATTTCATTTGATTTTCAAATTATTGAATAGTACAGAAAATTAACTAATGAAATAATTTAGTCCAATGTTACCCCATTCCCCAAACTAAAAACCCTATTATGTATAATATTTTGGTTTTGGGTAAACCAGTACATATTAAGGATAACACTGTTTGATTAATATTTATTTACTAGCGGTCCGCCCTGGCTTCGCCTATGTTCTTTCTCAGGGTGTAAAGATTGTCTGTGCCAAATTTCATCAAAATCGGTTGAGAGGTTTAAGCGGGAAAGCGTAACAGACAGACAGAGTTACTTTTGCATTTATAATATTAGTAGGGATTTAGCTTATTTTTTTTCTACTTGATGCAACAGTAAAGACAAGAAAGCATATTTTTTGTTTTTGTAAGTGTTTTAGATATTTTTTCTATATCTAGTACTACAAATAATCTCAATATAATTCTTTCTATGATCTAATATCATAAAGAATGTTATAAACTCACACACAATAATTCATACACATATACACACATGCAATGAATGTTATATTTTTAAATTGGGTCATACTTTCTGTATAATTAGTGTAATGCTTGAGTTTCATGAAATTTTGTGCTAGAACCTTGTTCATTTTGTGATTGGCTCAAATTAATGTAATATTTTATTTGTATAGATTTAAACATAGTATGTAATTCGTTTTTTATTTCTAAACTAGCTGTGATCCGTGGTTTCACCTGCATTGCTCTGCTGCTTATGGTCTTAGCGTAATGATATAGCATATATTATCTTAGCCTATAGCCTTTCTCAATAAATGGGCTATCTAACACCGAAATAATTTTTCAAATCGGACCAGTAGTTCCTGAGATTAGCGCATTCAAACAAACAAAAAACAACCTCAACCTCTAATATCGAGAAAGCTCCTATTGTTAGTTTAGTACTATGCGAAAACAAACCATAAATGTATTATTTTGTTTAAAAATCTGTACATTATCCTTATTACCAAAAATGGTTACAACTGGATGGATTTTGCTTTGTTACCTATATCTAAGCTATTAGTCCTTGGCAGAAGAATTTAATTACATTCAACGCACACGCGAATGAATTTGCTGGTACAGATAACTACTTTTATGCATTATGCAGTTGTTCAATAAATACGCTATATTCTCTAGTAGCGATCCGCCCGCGGCTTCGCCCGCTTTGTCTAAACCGAATAAATGGTAACCTTCCTCGAGATTCATTCTATTTAAAAAAAAGCCGCATCAAATTGCGTTGCGTAGTTTTAAAGATTTAAGCATATATAGGGACGAAGGGACAGAGAAAGTGACTTTGTTTTATACTATACTGTACTGATGATCATAAAATTAATATGCTTAATGGTATATTCTCTAAAATACAGTTTACATACACAGTGTGCTAGTCTTCCCGCCCGTGAGCAACTACCGTCGGTTCCTGATACATCGGTGTGTGGAACAACTGAACCGGCCTGATCTCGCGACCTTCTCGATTGGCGTTAGTGACGAAAGGCGGACCGTTGTCTGCTATAGAGACCGGCTGCTGAGGTACGGAACAACTCTGCTATATTTTTTGAATCTTGCCAAAAAAGTTTCACTTCTGACACGTGTGCTCGGCACACTATTTTATTGTAAATTTAATTATAGATTGCTTACTGAGGTGGTATGGTAAAGAAGGAATATAAGACTAAAATGTAATGAATCTTTCATTACATCAATAATACCAGCTTATTGTCATAAAAATAATAGTTGTATTACGATTTCATACAGGTTAATAAATAGCTCATTGACTGAAAAAACACAAATACTTTTTAAGTAGGTACAAACCTTTTTTTTGTACAACAAATGAAAACTTAAAGAAAAAAAAGAGTGTGTGTACTGTACACGCGTTAGAAGTTATACTTCTTTGGCGTATGGAAAAATAATACTAGAATATACAACTTGAACATAGTTATCAATTTTCATACCACCTAGAACTAACTTCATGCTGTTAAATTTAGGTGTCGGTGTGCGCGCGCATCGTAAAAATTCACTCTCATCATTTTTCTCCATCGCGCCAAAAGAAGTATAACTTCAAAAAGAAATCGTTATTAGGAGTAGAATAAAGTATTTATTCGTTTACAGTGATGAAGCCTGCGCCCGGCCAGCCATGGGCCTGACACCGACTGACCGGGGCGATGCGGGCCTTACTACGAGTAAGTGGATTTTAAAGTCTAAACAATCTATAAACATTTTACAGCAAAAAACAATACATACATACACTTTATACTTTATACTTATTTATTTTAAAAATGGTATACCTACGCTACTTTTTTACTGTTTCATTTACCATGTGAAAGAGCAAAAACAGCCACACAAAAAAACGACTAGTAAATTAAGTGCTATAATTACGACAACTATTTAAGTTGAACTATAAAACTACTTCGATACTTATATAATTCGTACCATTATGTGATAGCAAATCTTAAACTAGTACGTTACAAAGTAAGACACATGCTGGTATAAATCCTTATAGCAGTCGTGTTTCCTGCAATAACATCCTTTTCCTGAATACCTAGTTAGTAAAAAGTAGTTGAAGCTTAGCGTTCGATCATACTAGGTTTTAATGGCGGTAGGTTTATGAAATCACTCTTATTTTGATCTTACTCTTATTTTGACGTATTTTGATTACTGATACAGCCTAGCGTTCTGATACTGATTATAGGTAAAATATAAAAAAAGGTCATTTTGGTCGTTATTTCGCCGTAAATGTGTGCTATCTGTGGCAATAAGAAATAAGAAGTGCATTTTCTACAATCGCTCCCTAATTGTTCAGCTCATAAAAAAGAGTTTCCTTCTACTAAATAAATTTCTTCACACTGCAAATTGAAAAAACTGGGGCCTTAGACAAAGTAACAATTAAAAAACGATAACGAAGTTAGAAAAGGCAAAAATGTATGGGATTGACATGTTATCGTTTTTTAATTGTTACTTTGTCTAAGGCCCCTTAAATATTTAATGGTAATAGACCTATTCTGATATTTAACTCATATTTATTTTAAATCAATCTTTAAACTAACCTTATAGTATAAAGTTAGGTCTCGTATACATACCATTTGGAAAGGAACCTTCGATGCAATATAATACTAAAGTACTTGTGTAATATTGCACTATAGTCTACACTCTACACCACACTGATACCGCGAAGTTGCAACAGGTCGCTTGCTCAAGCTGGCTCATTTACTATTCACTATCGTATAGATGGTGATAGTAGTCGTTAAAGTAGTAGATTAATGTCAAATTTAACAATACTAGTAACGGTGACATTTACAGTGACTGCGGAATGTGTTGCACAAGCGTATTTTTTCACAGTAATCCTTACTGCTTTCCCACCAATATAATGTGCGAGGATGTGTCCAAAACCAATCGTATCAATTCATTTAGTTTGATGCAGTTAGCGTTCGAAGCGATAAAATTGCTCATTTGGAAACACAACCTGTCTACTTATACTTGCACATTATTGGTGGAAAGCACCCTTAAACTAAACAAGGTTGCAAGTCAAATGACATGGTTATAGACTACAAGCCCGCATAGGACAAAAATATGGGTCAAATGAACCA
>CAJQZN010039015.1:21941-59738 GCA_907164685.1 Colias eurytheme | reverse complement strand
TCTAAATTGTACTTCGCGTAAAATAATGCGGAATATCAAGAAAGTATAATAGAATTTCAATAGCTCATAATTTCTCTAGACTTCTCAAGTTTTATCTTCAATAGCTACTACAAATATTTCATAAACCATATAAAATATCGAGGACAGATCACTTCCAGGAACTAAACAGAAATTTAAGAGCACTTCAAATTTGGTAATAAAATTAAATTTCCTTCCCGATTTTAACTCCCCATTCCTCGATCAATCATTACGAGTTGTCGAATTAAATTTATATTTTACAGCTGTTTGCTCGCTCCGGCGGTTCACTTAATTTTATGGTCGTCGAGATTTTATTCAATTAATTTACAATGTTTGTTTTACCATCCATCATAAGTATCTTCGTAATTGGTTGAAAGAGTTCGTACTACGCGGAAGGTATCAATTTAATATGAATTGTTGTGTTTTGATATTGGTTGTGGTGTTTTGACAATTATAAAACGTTAAAAGAAGTTGAATATGTAAGTGTTAGATAAATAAATAAATAATAAATAAATATTAAAGGACATTATTACACAAATCGACCTAGTCCCACAGTAAGCTCAATTAAGGCTTGTGTTGTGGGTACTAGGCGACGATAAATATAATATTTTATAAATACATATATAAATATAACACCAAGACCCAAGAACAAATAATTGAGTTCATCACACAAATATTTGCCCTGACCGGGGATCGAACCCGGGACCGTCGGCTCAGTAGGCAGTTACTTTACCACTGCGCCAACCGCGTCGTCAAGATAGATTGTGTTGTATGAAGTGTAGACTAGACATTTCTTTTAATGAATGAATTTTTTGGTAGATTTATACCTGGTTGGTCCACGCGAGTGAAGACGGGGGCAGCTAGTTCTACCTAAAATGTTATTACATAAATTTCCAATTCTTCTTTGAATGATGGATGAATAAAGAAGACAATTTTATTGTCGTTTTGGGAATAAACTCCTAAACAGAGATTTGGCTCAAATTTAGTATGTAGAAAGGACGTGACCTAGAATAATATATTGGCACCAATTTATCCCAGAAACGTATGACCGTAGACAAATATTACAACAAATATTTCTTACAATGAAAACACCACGAAAATACGCTTCCTATGCTTCGAATTCACTCGTAAACAAATGAAAATTTGTTATAATTAGTATCATCTTTATTAAGTTGCGGACTTAATAATTGCTTTCCAGAATTTAATGTAGAATTGTCTACCTTCCCTGTTATTTAGCGGTAAATTGTAGCAATGTAGTTCTCAGCCCCTTGGGCGGACATTATATTGCAGTATTATGCACATAAACATTTGCATTTAATTTCATTATGGTAATAACAAGATATTGTTTCATATGAAATGATAGTAAATTCATAATATGATAATACCGTAGTTGTAGGAAAAATTCTTTTATGAGAGGAACGTTATTGTTGGGATTTCTTGGTGATTTACAAGATGACGTCATAGGCTAAACGTCATTGTGACGTCTGACGTCATTGTTAAAGGATTTATTGAAGCCTCAATCGACTTTTATATTACTACATAGTTAATTATGAAGTCCTGTGGTATATAAATTTGGTAGAAGTAAATACTAGATGCTATCATCTTCTTTGTCTACTGCTGTTTCCGATCCCAAGACTCTTAGGCCGCCTTTCCATCTGCAAGGAAATTTGCGCAAGAAATGACCGACAGTCTGCTCGACAGCAGCTTGCAAGTCTAATTCCGCGTTTCCACCTTCAAGTAGACTTGCAAATTGCTGTCAGACAGACTGTCGGATATTTCTCGCGGAAGTTTTCTTGCAGATGGAAACGCGTCCTTACCAAGAGGGAACAAACTATGGAACGTGTATGGAACAAACATACATAAATTAAGCATAAATTGATATATAATCTCTTTGCTATCAAGTTACGACGTTTTTCAGATTTGACACCACTTTGCTCTATGAATTAATTGGCAGATTTAATGAAAATATCTTTGCGATTTTGCAAGATACTACGTTGATAATAAATAATTTTAAAATGGATGATACTCTAGGATTCAATGAACAGGAAAAAAAATCAGATGACTGGATATTTGGGGACACAGAAGACAGCACTATATCAGTGTCGTCAACGTCACGGGCTCTTCAACAGAATCATGATTTGCACGTTATATCTAAGGTGAGCAAAAGGTGAGGGTTAATCTTAATCTATACAAATATTATAAAGAGGAAAGGTTTGATTTTTTGTTTGTTTGTTTGTTTGTATGAATTGAATAGGCTCCGAAACTACTTGGCAGAGTTGAAAAATTCTTTCACTGTTGGAAAGCTACATCATTTCTGAGTGACATAGGCTAGGTTTTATCCCGGAAATCCCACGGGAACGGGAACTATGCGGGTTTTTTTTTGAAAACGCGGGCGAAGCCGCGGGCGGAAAGCTAGTACTATTATAAAGGCGAAAGTTTGTATGGATGTATGGATGTTTGTTACTCTTTCACGTAAAAACTACTAAACCGATTACAATGAAATTTAGCACACATATAGAGGGTAACTTGGATTAACACATAGGATAGGTTTTATCCCGGAAATCCCACGGGAACGGGGACTATGCGGGTTTTCCTTTGAAAACGCGGGCGAAGCCGCGGGCGGAAATCTAGTAAGAAAATATACAGGGAAAGGTATTGAATAGCAAAAAGATATACGAAGAGGAAGTGATTTTACATAAGGGTTTATATTTCTTAAATAATCGATATTAGCTTAATATGTATTATTTTTCTTAAAATAATGGAGGTTTGGTTTATGTGTAGGAACGTCGGATTCCTACTGCTTATGGCGTAGTTCAGTAGACAGTGTCTAACTATTTAGCTAACCTGTATTTAACAATAATATGAATTCCTGTAAAAACCACATTTATCCCTTGCTTTTTAGTATTATTATTATAGTATTAAGAATCGTTTGCTTAACCTTGGAAACTCCTTTTAATATTTAACAGATAGTAGGAAAACATACTTTTAGTTTTAGTCAGCTGTGATTATGACAATTATGATACCTACATTAAAAAGTGAAGTCCCATGTCCCCTAGTGGGGTAAGGGGCAGATGCATTATACATCTGTTTCACTGATCGATTTTCTTTAGGGACAAGTAGGTGATCAGCCTTCTGTGTCCTACCAGACCAAGACATATTTTTTTCATCGTCTCCACCGCGAATCGAACCCAGGACCCCTCGGTGTTACACTCACGCGTCAACCACTGTATCGAGGAGGCGGTCGATACCTACATTATATATTTCTTTTTTAGGAGCTCTTTTTAACACTAGAAACTCATTTAGGGGAGGCCGAGGTTCGACGTTCCAATTTTGGAGTCGGAGGCAATATAAATGTAATAGAAATGTTTAAAATCAACGATTCCTATATAAAATGGTGCATAATTTATCCTTGTTTCAAATTGTAAACTTAAGTTCTTTGAAATAAGCATATATTATTGCTCAGGATATTTTTTCTGCAAAAAGTCGACAAGGAACAACTCGCCCCACAAAGGGGCTGGTTGTTCCTCAGCTGAGGTAAGTTGTTCCGCTTATCAACTCCAGTCCCTAATAATGTAGTATTAGTTGGAAAGGTATTATATAAAATAAATTAGGTGTAAAATTGAATATTTATTAGAGTTTTATTTAGAAAAGTACAAAATCTTAATGTTTTTTACAAACTTTTCAACAAAATTAAAAAATGTAATGAACATAACTGCAAACATACAATAATAACAAGTGTAGTTCAACCTAATTAATAGATTTTAGAATAATAAACAATTTTAATATTACTCAATCAACTTTGACAAACGTTTGCTTGTCAAAAAAAACAAAATTATTTATTTTAATGAAAACACAAAAAATAACAAATTTTAACATTTCGAGTTATAGTTTCTTAATTCAGTCTTATAGCAATGACTTTACTGAGATCAATAATCTAAACTTATAACCTACTCTGGAAAAACAGATCCATTTCAGTCACTTAAAAAAATATTCAGAGTCGTCGTCAGAATTACAATTTTGACAAACATAAGAATTAACATCTTCAGATTTCAGGCATTTTGAATGAGCCCAATTCTTACACATGACGCATTCAATCCATTGTTCACCTGGTCGTAAGTTGGAATATAAATTGCAATATATTAGATAATACCATTCCATGGTCTCTTGTCTCTTCTTTACTATCACTTCCATGATTATCTTCTTGCAGTAGTTTCCTTTTCACATTTTCTTTAACATTTGCGGATTTACTTGCCACTTTATAATTTCGCTTGTTTTTACCAGTTACTTTATTATTTCTGACTCTTTTTTCAACTTCCTTCGTCTTTATTTTACTATTGCTCTTTACTTTTATTGCCTTTTCTTCAGCCAAAGCATCCTTTTCAGGCGTATCTGTCAGTATTGCTGATTTTCTTATTCGTCGCTTAGTTGTTACACACGATCTTGGCGGTGCTTTTGGTAAAGGTTTAATTGCTTCAGGCTCAATAGCTCAAATGAAACCTTGCCCCGTTCGGTTTTTCGTTTATAGTTTCTCATCCTAAAACAAAGTTTTAATTTTATTATTTACTTGTTCGTTACGGGGCAGGTTGTTCCTCGGAACAACTAGCCCCCCAGCAGAGGAACTTGGAACCCCAAATTCCATTTTCTAAAGTAACATCCAATTATGATAGAATACGTTTTAAAAAGCCAAAAACGATATTAAAAAGTTAATCACTATAGTTTGCTCGACAGATAATAGCAAGTAACACACAAATAGCTAGAAAATTGATTGAAATAGACCAAAAAGTATGATGACGAAAAAATTTACTTACGTAATGTTTGAGTGTCACCAATCGACTACCACGCTAACACGCGGGCAGACCGTCACTAAAATGACTGACGCAAATGCGCGATGATATGACATTTCGCGATGCACTTCACACTTATTCCTATCTCTTTTCTTGGCGGAGCTATTTCAATCGGAAAAACCTACCCCCGGCACTTTGAACCCCGGCCTCCCCTACTTGTAAGCTCATAGTTGGATACTTTATTTTATACTAGCTTTCCGCCCGCGGCTTCGCCCGCTTTGTCTAAAACATAATAAATTATATACTAAAACCTTCCTCTTGAATCACTCTATCTATTAAAAAAAACCGCATCAAAATCCGTTGCGTAGTTTAAAAGATTTAAGCATATATAGGGACATAGGGACAGAGAAAGCGACTTTGTGTTATACTATGTAGTGATTTTAACACATTAATGAGTGTCTCACTTGCCTACAAATACACCTTGATCAAGAATGCTCACAGTTGGCTAACTTCGAATAGTTCAGCTGTATTCTAACGAGCTGTAGGTAACTTTACACCACAAACGTGAGATCAGAATGCGTTTTATAACTTTCCTGCTGAGTTTTATTCATAGTTCGCTTGTTTTATAGTTTTGCATAGACAATATTACGTAAAGTATGAACGAGATATCGCAATCGATTAATATTGATAAACATAAAGATAAAACATGTGTGCTCAGATTATGAAAGAAAATTTGATTTGGGGCAACATTATTAGGTACCTTTGCTTCTTGTTGATATATTTTGTAAAGTAAATATTTTTCAAGATATGATAGAAATTCAACAAATATAGAAGCTATTCTACTGATCCGTGTTTGAATTTGCTTAAAAAAACCTCGATATCCTTTTTGACTCATCTACTGTATAGCCAATAATGTCAAGGAACAGTAACATAACCTATTCAATAACAGATACATAATTCAATATTGATTATAAACAGAAAGAGATCCAGTCAGATCGGCCAATGATTCATGCAACG
Source organism: Colias eurytheme (assembly GCA_907164685.1). Classification (NCBI taxonomy): domain Eukaryota; kingdom Metazoa; phylum Arthropoda; class Insecta; order Lepidoptera; family Pieridae; genus Colias; species Colias eurytheme. The sequence goes on along the minus strand of CAJQZN010039015.1, from coordinate 53,919 downwards.
AAATGGGAAGTACTAGCGTACTACAGGGGATTTGCGACTGGTCCAACGAAGACACAATTCTTGTGTATGCAACAGGAGAATTTTAGAACGTAAGACAACTTCATTCATCATCATCATCATCCCTTGTAATATATTCCCACTGCTGGGCCACGGGCCTAATATGAACTTATGGACCATAATCCACCACGCTGGCCAAGTGCAGGTTGGCGGATCACGTCATGTCGTCGTTGAATTTTGATTCCTAGTAATTTATTTCCTTATGTGTTACTTTGTTATTACGATACGTTTTTTAATAATCTTCTTCATTAATCTTCAATAATCCAATCTCAGGAACTATGGGTCCAATTTGAAAAAAAAATTCACAGTGAGATAGTCCATTAGTGGTAGGCTATATTATATGATCACGCTAGACCTTAGAAGCGAAGCGATGCGGGTAAAACCGAGGGGCACAGATAGTAATTAAATCTTTTTAATTACTATCTGTGGCTTATTGTGGTAATCAATTCTAAAAAATTTGCGTCGTGGTCATAAATCATAATTTAATGTGTTTACGGTCTTCGAAATTATCTTATATAATTATTAATTTATGTTATTTTCAGATATCTCTGGTTCTATCTATCCAACGTGTTATGTAAAACATTAACGACAACATATATCTATGTATTCTTTAGTGTGTATGCTCCAGACAGTCACTTCTTTATTTCGAAGATGCAGCCGATAGCTTACGGTAATTTTTTTGAACATTCACACTTTCGTTTGTATGTGCAGTAGCTTTTCTAAAAGCATATATTTTTTATCATATTCTATATTTATTTTTACAAAATACACACCCTACAATATTATAAATGCGAAAGTTTGTGAGGATGGATCACAGAAGGATCTGGAGGAAAATGAGAAATGTTTCTCTCATACCTATTTAAATATTTATTTTAATTATTCTTATATTGACACTATTCCACACACATAATATGACATACAAATAGGGAAAGACATGTAAAAACGGCGGCCTTATCGCCAAGTAGCGATATCTTCCAGGTAAGTAATGCGCAAGGAGAGAATTAAACATTATTTTTCTTTCAGGTTCAACAATAGCATTTATAATAACGGCAATTCTGCAATTAGTCGTATTCATACATAATACAACAGTGTATTTGGATTATCTTATTCAGGGAGTTTTGTTTAAGAGTCCGTGGAATAGGTAATGTCTAAAAAATTAATGCGATATTAATAGATTTAACTATTCTTGTTAGAACTTAGAATGATAATATGTAGTAATATTTTAGTTTGGAAGTTAATAATTCTACTTCCTTATTTATGTATTCTCTTACTCTTTATTGTACAATTGTTCTTATAAAAAAGAAAGAAAATAACATAAAAGTATAACGAAAAATGATTTGGAAAATCCAAAAGTGCACGCCTCATAATTTTTTTTTAATAAATATTTATTAATTATTATTTTTGTTTATTTAATAACAATTAAACCACATCGAATCAGACCCTGAAAAATGAAAGGGTTCTATTCCTGAGCATACTCAAGCGTAAGAGAAAAAAAAAGACTCGATTAGTAAAGTATTTCGGTCGCTATCGTGTTAACAAGAAAAAGGATCCGCACATACAGACACACGGACGTCCAAGACAGAACTTTTTTAAACTGTTTTTTAACTAGTTTAAATAACAAAAATGACATCAAAAATATCATGAACGTTAAAAATAGTGTTTTTTCTTAATATGTGTGTGTATGTATTATCTTACAAGTGCAATGTATGATACTTAAGACGATACACAAAAAAAATCTACTGCTTGGCGGGCGGAGTCTAATAGCTCGCTATCGCGAACGCGGGTGTGCGCGAAGTCATTCTTGCAAACTCCCCGCGCTGCCGCTGGCCGACTCGGGACAAACATGTATGGAGTCGTCATACAGTTATAATATTCTTATACATATATTTAATTGTTGATTTATTGGTTTTATTTTCTTGCTTATAAACAAATAATCTTCTTTTTAACAACTACTTAGACATTATTAATAATTATTATTATTTCGTAATGTTTACTTTATTAAAAAATAATACAGTTTATAAATAATCTTTAAAATAACAAAAAATATTGTTACTCTGAAAAAATGAAATGGTACTCAATAACGCGGACTACTGAATGGATTTAGATAGAATTTGATGCTGACGTAGATATTACGTCATGCCCAGAAATGAAAGGTAATATTTCTGAAAGAAGTTATAAACCCTAATTCTTCTCAGTCAAAGTCAAGAGTGGAAGATATCACTAATACAGTAAAACTGATGCGAAACTTTGGATGTTAATTTGTATATTTTTTTGTTAGTTGTTACTTAATCACGTCAAGACTACATTACCAATTTTGATAAAATATAGCTAATTGCCTGGATTTACACATAGGATACTTTTTATCCGAACTGAACACTTCTGTGGGATAAGACAGGATTCACGATATAATCTAATTCCACGCGGGCAAAGCCGCGGTTGGAATGATATTTTTTTAAATAAAAAAATTGTTTAAAAATACACAAAATATATTGACGCATGTATTTATTTTTTGCACTCTATTATAATTGTAATTATTCATTACAAATAATCAAAATAAAATAGCCAGAACAAAGTTAGGCCCTGGTAGGGTAGGTAGGCAGGTACAGCAATGTGAGACGAACACTGGCTTATTTATACCAATAATAATGTATTATAAACATTAAATTAAGTTTACTTTCTAACAACAAAAATACATAATATTAGCTAATGTGAAAGCGAATCAACCAATTATCCCACAAAAATGAAATGTGCACACAAATATTCATCCAAATCGGTTCATGTCATTAGGAGGAGTGACTGCAGCGCCATCTTCCGGGCCCAATTGTGTTTCCAGATCACCCAGGAACTCAATTTAATATACTTACACAAAATTTTTCGAAATGAAAACTCACATTACTATGTAAATATGAATATAAACCTGTTTTATTACTAAGCAATTTCCCGCACAGGTGTAGTAAGTATAAATGAAATAAATATCAACATCAAATTCTTTATACAACATACTTATCTACCACCTTCTAAGAAATGTAATTCTTGAAATTATTTCGTATTTTTTTTAAATATAATACTACTCCAATGAGCTCCTGTTCCATATTATGTCCACCATACTTCCACTAAGTTCACCATGATTTTTTATTTCTTTGCACTTTGTTGCTTTTTGCTAAAAATGGAATCATGCGATAAAACCAGTAGAGCTTTGATAACATACATTTTTGACTGAATAAAGGTACTTACGAAGGAGTGGATTCACATTGTGAACAATCAGTGGGTTTATTTTCCTTCTGGATTCCGGATTTCTGAACAGATTATTTATGCTATAAATGAAAAAATCTTACACATTCATTATGTACTTAAAATAGGGGTACATATCAAACATCGTCTATAATACAATTATCATCAAATTTAAAATAAAACCAACTTACTTCATTAATTTGTTCCAATTGTAAGCATTCTTTTTCCTCCAACCTTTATGTTTCTTCTTCTTATTTTCTTTATTGTCCCCATTTGTCTTATCGTGTTGTCACCCTTTTTTACGATTGCGCGAGCGACACAAGTTCCCCGTGTGACGGCCGTAGCGGGAATGACTCGTGCAGCGATCGGGGTAGGAAGGTACAGGGCGGCTCTCGCTATATTGGCTGGTCGCGCGCTAATTTCAAGTATTTCTTGTTTATTTCAAAACCATCGCATATTTCAAAATTCTAACACGGTAGACGTATAGGTTGTATATTTTATAGTTAATATCCAAAAAGTCGTAACTTTACGTTTGTTATTTTGAAGATGCCAGAGATTAAAAAAAAATAACAATGATAACTTTGTATTTTTTTTCTATCGAGAAAATATCATGGAATCATGTTTCTAAAACGGTAGACGTATTGTGTTACTATTGAACTTTCTTGTCAAGAATTTTCATCACGAAAACTTTAATAATATAAAAATTACGAAGGTTTGAAAAGGGCCGTAAATGTTAGAAAAATTAATTCATCACCTTAAAGACATTTTAAGTTTGAAAAATCAGATGTTTTGCGCGAAGTGACAGTAGTACCCACCTCAACGCTTCGCTTATGAGGCGTGCAAAACTGCAGCTAATTGCATAAATGACGACCTTATGGCTCAAAGCCATCTCTGCCAGGCAACTTCCTTTAAGTAAATCTTATAAGGTCCTGTAATATAAACGGGATAATAAAACTAATTATTAGATCTACATAAGATGGCATTTACTTCGATTTACTTTCAAATATTATATTGAAGTGAAACTTCTTAGTGAAGATAGTAAAATTTCATCATGGCAATACCGTGACGCATGGAGTATGGAGTCAAAGAAGTTTCACTTCTGACACTCGCTCTTTTATTAATAGTTGTATAATCTTTCAGGTGCAGACCGCGTGTTTTCAACTATACTTCTGTGAAGTGCTACGATATCAATGAATTCGGCCAACAGTTTGTCAATAAAACAATTAAATTTTATTTAAATGTTTACGTTTCGCCTGACGGAGAATTCTTCCAATTGGCACAAATAGCACATTATATGTAAGATCATTATTATCTCCTTTTGTAATGTGAGGAATCATTATTATCTACTATTGAACTAGTTTCACCCATCATCATCATAAACCCATAATACTGTAACAGTAATATTATTTTACTTGTTGTAACAGTCACTGATTTGACTATTATTTATGATAACCCATAGACCCCAATTTAAATAAATAAATAAAAAATAAAAATTGTTTATTTCTTTTAAACAAGTTTTCATCTTGGGTTGGAGGTAAGTGCCTTCATTTAAGTGATAAATTTCACTTATTTGGACCTTTACGATATTGGTAGGTAGATTATGAAAATGTGTTATCGTTAGTAGTGATACGTTCATAGTGGTAAATGATATAAAATTCAGTGCGGTCTTAGAACGGCATTCAATCCTATAAATTAATTATAGGCTGTTACATTATTTACATTATACAATTTCATTTTCAGAGTGTGTCATCATAAATTGTTTGTTTGGGATATTTATTATTGTGGTTACTTTGTTTTTCTCTGGATAACAGCGGCATTATCTTACAAGCTTCTCTTCAAACGAATGCTATGGCAAGTAAGGATTTTCATAAACTATTTAGATCACGCAACTTCGTCTTCTGTTTATTATCTTCTAGCTGTGCCCCACGGTTTTACTTGCAGTGCTCCGCTCCTGTTGGTCTTAGCGTAGCCTTCCTCGATAAATGGGCTTTCTAACACCGAAAGAATTTTTCAAATTGGACCAGTTGTTCTTGAGATTAGCGAGTTCAAACAAACAAACAAACTCTTCAGCTTTTTATTATCAAAGGTATACACTGGACCATTTATTACCTTATTACATGTTTAAATACATCAGTTTGGAAAATTTACAGATTCTGCAAGTATCCCAAATTGCTCTTACGTTCATATTATTCGTCAGTTTCATACATTTATGTGCAGTTTACTTTGAGACGGGTTTCAAACATTATCCATCGTATGGTAGAGAACTAATTGAATTGTTACAGGTTAGTAATGTACCAGGTAAAGTACCTACTAAGATATCGTAGCATTAGATACGTAGGAAAATATGTCAAGAAATAAAAACTTGTATCTTTACTATTAAGAATATTTGATTATGATATTACACTCGATTGCACAACAACAAAATGTTTTCTTAAACATCCACGATTTTCATGCATTAAGCATGACCCACCCTCTCATGCTTATGTGCAGGAAAATTTGTATTAAAAAGTGAAATTATTTGAGGTGGAGCTATTAACAAAGAGTCGAAGAAGAACGTAAAATATGTTAACTTATACTTGATACTCACCGCCTCCTCGGTACAGTGGTTGACGCGTGAGCGTAGAACCGAGGGGTCCTGGGTTCGATTCCCGGTGGAGACGAAAAAAAAAATGTCTCGGTCTGGCAGGACACAGAAGGCTGATCACCTACTTGTCCCTAAAGAAAAATCGATCAGTGAAACAGATGTATGAATAATGCATCTGCCCCCTACCCCACTACGGGGAAATGGGACTTCACTTTTTATACTTGATACTCACGTACCTGCAGCAGGGGCAATTTTGAAATTGGCTCATTAATTGTGATGTGTAATTAAGCAACTTTCTCTGTCTGACTTGTGGAGAAGTATGTCGATCCCGCATTGGATCGTTTGGACACCAAAAGCATTGCTCAGGCATAGCACCATAAACCGTCTGTAATAGACGCATTGGCCAACGACGAGGCAAGCAGGGGCAATTTAGAGAACAACTGAAATAGACCGCCAATTAACCGAGATTGTTCCAATATTGGGCCTGCGGCAGATACATGAGTAGCCGGCCTTAGCCATCTTTCAGGTGCAACATTTTATAAAAATAATTAATTTTCAGGTAACAGATATAGATTTATTATCCGAGTCTACGACAGCGCCACCTGTAATTCATGTTCTATCATCAAGATCTATGAGAGAGGTTTTGTTATAATTTATTATTTTTATATAACCAATAAAAGGCTGAAATATTGTTAAAACTGTTTTTAGCACTGTTTACTTAAATGATTTTAGTAATCTCTTTCAACATAATAGATTTAAGAAGTTAATTATTTTATATTAGTTTTAGTATAATTTGTGTGGCCTGGTAGACCACAGTACTACAGATTCTACGTAAACAGTACGGCGAATGACGCAGGTTCGAATCCCGCATAATTATCCAATGCTTTCTATTGTTCAAAGTTAATTAGTGACTCTATCAATAAGTGGTGAAATTGTAAATCTATTGAATTTCAGATAAAACCAATACAAGATAGTTCTCTAATCGTAACATCAAATGCAATTTTCAACATATTCAGAGGATTCGTGTCGTATCTTTTGAAAATGTATTGTGATAATATGGTTAAAGCTCCACTTCAGGAGAGAATTTATAGTAAATATATTATATTTTATAATATTTCATACTATAGCTAGTTATATCTAAAACAAGCCATTCCCCGCGGTTTTATCCTCGTTGCTCCGCTCCTGTTGGTCTTAGCGTGATGATATATAGCCTATAGCCTTCCTCGATAAATGGGCTATCCAACACCGAAAGAATTTTTCAAATCGGACCAGTAGTTCTTGAGATTAGCGCGTTCAAATAAACAAACAAACTCTTTAGCTTTATAATATTAGTTTAGATTATTCTACCATTTACATCAAACGAACATAGAGCTAGAGCAAAAGCATTCTTTCATGATCTTTTAGTGTAAATGACAACTTGTTTTAAGCGTTATTCAGTATTAGAACATTGCATAGAATCTAAAAAAAACCGCGTAGCACAGCTAGTGAAAATATAATGTTATTTACAGGTCCGTTCAGTCTTTTTTATCTGTGGCCAATATATTTCTCTCAGTTCTATTTGGGTGATCTTTTTGGAATCATATTCTTTGGACTCAATTTTGTCAACGAGTATTTGATTATGGTAAGTTTTTATAATAATTGTTATGATAATATTCAATTTCAATTTATAATCTTCATCTTTATTTATAAGATGGCTACTTTAGCAAGAACAAAACCATCTTCAAACTATTAGAACGAGACCAAATTTAAATGGGACCAAATGAGTGGCCCCCACCTTTCGAATAAAAAAAGAATCATCAAAGTCAGTTCACCCAGTCGAAACTTCTGATAACAAATCCAAAAAAATGCAGTCGAATTAATCCTCTTTTTTTGGAGGTTAAAAAAGGGGGTGCAAAGCTAATTTATAAAATTCAAAATAAAGAATGATAATTTTGCTTTTTGTCTGCTATTGAAATTATAGTAATATGAGTTATCGTGGGGCTGTGTTGCTTGAACAAAAAATGTGTGCGTGTACACACGTAAGAAGTGAAACTTCTTTATGACCTTATTTTTCAAAAAATAATTTACTATATGCAACTTTACAGAAATACGTCGAATCACGCGTGGTAGGGATAAGAAAAAGATGGCGCGTAACGGAAAAATGTCACGCGTAACGAAAAAATGTTACACTAAATTTTTTTCCAACCCCGATAAAGAAGTTTCACTTCAATAAACGAATTATTATTATTATATTTTCAGGTGATAACATTTAATTGTTTAACAGAAGCTATTTTGAACGAATGGCGATGCCTGAAGACGTATATGGTCATAAGTTTTTTAATTCTCATCGGAATTATTGTGTTTCTGTTCACTCCCAGGATGGTAAATAGTGTTTTTAATGAAATTTAATTAGATGAATATAATGTGCACTGTATCAAATTTGGCTCTTGTATGTCATATATTAGATGATAGCAAATTGTATCGAATTTTATAAATATTCGAATATATACCAAGTTATAACTATGAGTGTATTTAGTAGGCTATCCGCGAGGGGGGCTAGTGATCTGTACTACAGGTCTTTCACAGACCTATTTCAGACACTCGTCCTTCACAACGAAAATGCTACATACTTACATATTTCGTTCGTTTGTAAAGGCAATGTAAATAAACTTTTTATTTTTTTATTAGATATTATTTACCATAATATTCGAATACCTTAGATGCACAATGCAGGGTATTTTAGGTAATGTATTAAGTGCCATAGCATATTTTAAATTTTAAATTAAATCAAAAATTTTAAGGTACTATCTTGCCTCTGTTTCTTCTGCATAGCAGTATCAACACTAATGGAGGTTCTTATAATATTCTACATGTATCCGATGGGCAGGCTTGTGGATGATCTGACGTTTTTCTCAGGCGTCAGACCGACTAAGTTGAGAGTTATTACGTTTTGGATTACACCCGTTTTTTATACGGTTAGTAGTATATATTATGCTTAATTAATATGTTAGTTTAATAGCATTCAAATCTACTAATATTATAAATGCGAAAGTTTGTGTGCTTGTTTGTTTCTTACTCCTTGACGCAAAAACTGCTGAACCAATTTTCATGAAATTGTGCACACACGTAGAGGGTAACTTGGAGTAACACATAGGATAGTTTTTATGTCGAAAATTTCACAGAAACGGGAATTTCAGCTTTCTAGCTATCACGATATATGACATACAGCCTGGAGACTGACATACAGACAGACAGCGGAAGGACTTTTGGGAACGGAACCCTAAAAACCGTAAAACATCTTCAAGTGTACAATTAATAATTTTAGAATCTTTGAAGTAAACTATATTTTCTTATATATAAAAATGAATCGCAAAATGTGTTGGTAAGCGCATAACTCGAGAACGGCTGAACCGATTTCGATAAATCTTTTTTTATTATATTCCTTGAAGTACGAGGATGGTTCTTATGTAGAGAAAACGTAAACATGTAGGTACCACGGGCGAAGCCGGGGCGGACCGCTAGTTATAAATAGAAATAAATAATTTTAGATAAAGATCTACATCATGATGGAGGGATACTTCGGAGTTTCGAGCCTGGCCTATCTATCCGAGGACTATCCATTTTACAAAGAACTTATTTACTTTCTAGCGATACCAATGGTATTGGGAGCTTTGTATGCGATTTATAAATACGTGTATAAATTTAAAATGGTGAGTGTATTGTAAAAATCCTATCATATCCTATCCTACTAATATTGTAAATAGCTGCTCTTTCATGAAAATAGTACTAAACTGATTACAATGAAATTTAGCACACATATTGAGGGGTAACTTGGATTAAGACACAGGATAGGTTTTATCCCGAAAATCTCACGAGGAACTATGCGTGGTTTTCTTTGAAAACGCGGACGACGCCGCGGGCGGATAGCTAGTCTTGTCTATTCGTGAATGGCGTGACGTTTTAAATATGAACGGAGCTCAAGTTATTTTCAAGTTATTTTGATATAAATTTTTCACACTACACGTCTACTAAAATTTGTGAAAACCATATAGAAATCGGATAGGCTTGGCTAAGATTTGACAAACAGAAAAAATTATCAATTTTTGAATTTAATAGCGTTCAATAATGATTTCTAATTAAAGTATTTCACATGTGTATAGAATAGATTTATATCTTACTAGCGGTCCGCCCCGGCTTCGCCCGTGGTACATATTTCGCAATAAAAGGTAGCCTATGTTCTTTCTCAGGGTCTAAAGATTGTCTGTGCCAAATTTCATCAAAATCGGTTGAAAGGTTTAAGCGGGAAAGCGGAAGGGAAGCTAACAGACAGACAGACAGACAGAGTTACTTTCGCATTTATAATATTAGTAGGGATATGTCTACTTACAAATAAGCATTGAAGATGTTCGAAATGGATGATCGAAGATGTAGAGAATATTTTTTTTTTTTTAGGGCTTCCAGCAATTGTTTAAGCCGCTACCAAACTGGGGTCCAAGGGATTTTCTTATAAGGCGATTGAGGAAGCTATATGATTCACGTGTTGTAAGTTATAAATACTCTGATAATAATAACTTAACTAGATAAACATGCTCCGCCGTGGATATGAATAGTGAATAAAAATATTCCAAAAGTAAATTGTTATAACTTTGAGCTTTATCTATGTATAGTGACTTGAATTCTTGAAGTATAGTTACTACAAATTATATTATTTAATGAAAATTATGAATAATAATTTTGTTATAACAATGTACTTTTGGAACTCATGTAATATAATTTTACTTTTGTAGTACCTAACTAAAATGTTAAAATAATATCTAAATACGTCTACATTACAGTACATCGGATCGCGAGCACCCCGTGAGCTCAGTAGTTACCTCTTCGAGAAAGCCGATCTAAACGCATACAAGCTGGACATACGATACGATACGATATCGCGTCGGTCGACACGTGGGGAAGTGCATTTGGAACACGAAAAGCATATTTGATATTAAATAAATATTATGCCTGTGTGAAGGGGCCTTTATTTAAATCTGGTTATGCTGGTTAAGAAAAATAGCCTATGGGCTAATACAGAGTTCTCTGTACTTCATTTAAAATATAGTGATAATCTATTAATGTGTGAACCTAACAAACATCTTCAAACTTTCAAGTTTATTATATTAAGTTTCGCGTCGAATGGAATGCAAAATTAGTTTACTTTATATACTCTGTGTGTAAATATAAGTTAACTACATATATTATAATCTATTTATGTTCTAAATTACATCCAAATCTATTCTAATACTAGCGGTCCGCCCCGGCTTCGCCCGTGGTACATAATATTTACGTTTCCTCTACATAAGAACCATCCTCGTACTTCAAGGAATATAATAAAAAAGAATTATCGAAATCGGTTCAGCCGTTCCCGAGTTATGCGCTTACCAACACATAACAATGCGATTCATTTTTATATATAAGATAGATACGTTAACCATCTTCACGATTCAATATGCCACAATTATAATTATAGCAGAAATTATTACATAGTATTTTAATAAAAAATTTAATTTACATTAATCAGTATGACAATTCTCCAAACTATCAGCAAATTTCGATTTCCATATGAATATCCCACCCGCTCTAAAAGTACACTCAACTGAAAAAGTCATTTCACACAATCTTGCGGGTATATTGCAGATAAACAAGATCGCGCGAACTAATATCGGTTTCTGTAAACAGGGCACGATGAGAATAACAGATATAATACATATACTAGCTACGTCCCGCAGTTTCACACGCGTAAATGGATTTTTCTTTTAAACCTCATGTTTATAATATATTCCTTATATCTAAAATATCAGAATAAAAAGTAGCCCGTGTTATTTCTTATTAAAGTCAGTCCCGTCAAAATCGGTCCAGCCATTCGAGGGATTAGCCGGAACAAACAGACAGTCAAATAGACAGAAAGATTATTTATTATTAAAAATGGTATAAATTAATTATTTAGTAAAAAGCTGTTTTACTTACGAAATTCATAATATTTATATACCTACATATTTAAAATTACCACAAACAGTTTAAGATCTAGTTTTTATACGAGTAATAATACGTTATTATGTTTTACTGTGGTATTTTATTAAGTGACAAGCCCTTAAAAGTTTTAAAGAAAAATATTACCAGTATAGATAGAATATAATGAAATTTTTCACCGTAAGTTATTTCAGTTTCACGTTGATGCAATCTATCTGTAAATTTTTAAATTGCAATTTCCTGTGTTTTAGTTATAGTCCGTTCCATTGGGAACAATAGCTTTCTGGAACTTTTTTAACCGACTTCTTATTATACAGGGTGTCCCACCGTCGGTATACTAAGCCTAAAGGAGGTTGTAGTTTTGCATACGCTGAGTACGTAAAAAATACTTATAAAATTCCAGGCGCATTTTTTTTTTCAAATAGATGAATTCTTAAAACTCTATGTGTACTCCCCTAACAAGCAACTTTGCCACCTGCAAGTGAGCTATCGTTTAAGATTATGATTGCATAGACAAAATGCTCACATTAGCAAAGCTGTATATGCCGGCTGCTCGAAGCTAAAAGGATTTTAAGGAAAAATTTAGCAAAAAATTTTTGGCGTAAATTTGCTGTTTAAGTATTTTTTACGTGATCGGTGTATGCAAAACTACAAGTCCCTTCGCGCTTAGTATATCGAAAGTGGGACACCCTGTATAACTAGTTTTTTGCGACAAATTATTATTTTTCTCATAGTCGTCGAGGTTGTCAATCATACCAATAAAACAAAACATATATCCTATACTGGATTTGGGATCTTCGATTAGTCACATGTTAAGTTTTATCAAAATCGGTTCAGTGGTTTAGCCGTGAAGCCATGAAAGCATCACAAACATTCACATTTATATTATTATTAGCGTGTCTTGCGTGGGTTTAGAAATGAAGATTGATTACATCAAAGCATTCTATATTATTCAATACAAACGATAACATTATTGGGCTATCAAATATCATTGTAATCGGTAAAGTAGTTTTTATGTGAAAGAGTAACAAACATACACCCTCACAAACTTTTGCATTATTTTATAATATTACTAATAGAACGAAATCAAACACAAGAAAATACTATGCCGTATATTCACTACATATTATAGTAGAGCCATTTTAATAGGCAACATTTGACAGTCCAACAAAATTCTACAACGTAATCTAGTAACGACGACATAGAATAACATGATATTTCGTATGTTAGAACGGCACATAAGCTTAACTTTTTTCAATTACGATTACATATTTGAAATAATAATAACCGATACAAGTAATTTTAAGATTTCATTTTACTGATAAACCTAAACACAATAAACAATTTCGGAATTTTAATTCCGAAATTGTTCAAACAGTTCTTTAATTGTTAAACAGTTCTTTAGAACTGCTACAATTTTGTGTCAATAACTTTTTTTTTTAAATACCAGAGACGTTACTCTTAAAATCGAAATCTGACATCTAGAATCGAATACATTGATTACTTGTGAATAAAAATCATCATAAATTAATAAATGTGTTTCAAGTTCGATTGACAAATGTTTCAAGTCCGTATCGATTAATTCACTTTAATCGATGTTTTTAAGCAGGCTACCTCTCTTCGAAGATAAAATTGATAGACGTCAAATATTGCCTATTAAATTGGCTCGCCTATACATATCTCAAACGTTTAGCAAGAATAAACGGTTATCATTTATATTCTGCGACAACCCTAGCGTGCGTAAATGTGGTAAATGTAAAAAAATCGCCGGTGTTTACACTCCCGAGGTAATTCGAATTTATTTCATTTAGTTCGTAACTACGACTAATGGTGGATAGGATTATGTTGTAAGACTGAGGAGGTCGTGGAAAATGCGTTTTATGTTCTCGTTGGACTTTGTTTAGATTTTGTTCGTGTGGTTAGGAGTTTGAAATCTTATTTATAAAAATGAATCGCAAAATGTGTTGTAAGCGCATAACTCGAGAACGGCTGAACCGATTTCGATAATTCTTTTTTTATTATATTCCTTGAAGTACGAGGATGGTTTTTATGTAGAAAAAAACGTAAATATGTACCACGGACGAAGCCGGGGCGGACCGCTAGTTAAAAATAGAATAGAGTATAATATAAAAGAAATTATTAAAGTCCAGTTTGTTATTTACTCTCAAAAGTATAGGTATATTTAGAATAAATTATTCTGATGGTTAATGGTCACGTATACAAATGCTTCGTAATGCATTATTGACATTGACAGTGTGATAAGTAGGTACCTAAGTAGTAGTAGTAGTAGTAGTAGGATAAGTAGGATAAACGGTATGAAAGAATAATGTTTGAGTGGTGTAAATTCGTTATAATTGTAAATGTTACACAGTATTGCACGCCTCATAAGCGAAGCGTTGAGGTGGGTACTACTGTCACTTCGCGCAAAACATCTGATTTTTCAAACTTAAAATGTCTTTATGTATCATACATTGCACTTGTAAGATAATACATACACACACATATTAAGAAAAAACACTATTTTTAACATTCATGATATTTCTGATATCATTTTTGTTATTTAAACTAGTTAAAAAACAGTTTAAAAAAGTTCTGTCTTGGACGTCCGTGTGTCTGTATGTGCGGAGGATTTTCTTGTTAACACGATAGCGACCGAAAAACTTTACTAATCGAGTCTTTTTTTTTCTCTTACGCTTGAGTATGCTCAGGAATAGAACCCTTTCATTTTTCAGGGTCTGATTCGATGTGGTTTAATTGTTATTAAATAAACAAAAATAATAATTAATAAATAATTATTAAAAAAAAATTATGAGGCGTGCACTTTTGGATTTTCCAAATTATTTAATAAGTCGTACCTTGAATTAAACGCAAAAATAAGTTTTCATTTTTCAAATCACAATTTTTCTCTACATTTTTTCTTCACCTTAGTTGTGTGAACCAATTAATATTACTTAGTATAGAGTTCAGGTTATCTAGTTCAGTACAAAAATAGTGGAAAATTCATAAAAATAGCCTATCAGTGCGGCCTGCTCGTGAGACGCGGTGAGGCGTGCTACCGAGCGAAGCGTGGTGCGGATTGCAGTTTTATGAGGTGGTTTATTTCACTATGAAAATTTAAAACTTACATTAACTACGATCATTTATATAAAAAAGAGCGTATGTGCCGAGCACACGTGTCAGAAGTCAAACTTCTTTGGCAAGATGTAAAATCGTCGCATTACTCCATGACGTGACGGTATTGCCATGACACGACCTTGACGACAACTTCAAATTTTACTCTCAACGCGCCTAAAGAAGTTACATAAAAAAAAACATTCACGTAAACTAACATTTATTGGTTGTGTTGTTGTTGTTGTATACAAAAAGACGTCTGCAGTTTACCGGGTTGGTTTTTCTAATATCTCTAAAATCGAATATTTTTACGTTTCTTTCGCACTCCATAAACCTGTTGCATTTAAATTATGTATTCATTCATTCTTGATACTGGAAAAAATATACATTTACTTGGAGGTTGCGTCGTAAATAAGTTTTTTAATTTCCGACGACTCGTTCATTTTTAACTTACTCCGAACAGTTTACGGCCGACCGTTTCGATATGAAACTTTTGTTATGCATAATATTTTTATTGTTTGTTTGTTTGTGTTTGTTTTTAACGGATCTTTTGCACTGCGTCTCCTTGTCCACCAGGTTGTCTGGAAGAGATCGCTGTCTGAGCGATAAGACCGCCTGTTGTGCTCTTTTATTAATTATTGTATTGTGTACTTACTTGTACTTCTCTCTGTGGTGCACAATAAAGTATTTTTGTTTGTTTGATTGATCTCTATTGTGGAATAAAATATACTATTACTAGCGGTCCGCCCCGGCTTCGCCCGTGATACATATGAAAAATAGATGTTGGCCGATTCTCAGACTTACCCGATATGCACAGAAAATTTCATGAGAATCGGTCCACCCGTTTCGGAGGAGTATGCAGACTAACATTGTGACACGAGAATTTTATATGGCCGATTCTCAGACTTACCCGATATGCTCAGAAAATTTCATGAGAATCGGTCCATATAAAATTCTCGTGTCACAATGTTAGTCTGCATACTCCTCCGAAACGGGTGGACCGATTCTCATGAAATTTTCTGTGCATATCGGGTAAGTCTGAGAATCGGCCAACATCTATTTTTCATATGTACCACGGGCGAAGCCGGGGCGGACCGCTAGTCTTATATATAAAATTCTCGTGTCACAATGTTAGTCTGCATACTCCTTCGAAACGGGTGGACCGATTCTCATGAAATTTTCTGTGCATATCGGGTAAGTCTGAGAATCGGCTAACATCTATTTTTCATATGTACCACGGGCGAAGCCGGGGCGGACCGCTAGTAATTTTATAAGTTTTAGAAAACACGACCAGAAAGGTATGTAGGATTAATGTATTTTTTAAAGAAGATTATATTTCAGCCTTGAATTTACTAATTTCTTAGCCACAGGTAGCCAACATAATAAAAGTTTATCGATCGATAACCTAGTTAATATTATATCAGCTTAATACTGTCCAAATTATCTCCAAAAATGCAATATTTCACTTCCCACGTCACCACAGCCGGCTTTTCGAAAATTTCTCGAATATTCGTTGGAATTCAATCAATCGCGAGGCATTTTCACTCTCCCTTTGTATATCCGTGCGGTAATTCTCAAAAATTGTTAACCCGTTTTTGATGTTGGGTGTGACGTAGATCAAAGGAAGTATTGGTTGTTATGGAGTTAAGGGTAGGTGATTTTTATATGTGTTTATTGAGTGTTCAGTGTGGTACGCAGTTGGTTTTGGTTCTTTTTGTCATTTTTTTTAAAGACTGATTGATTTCGTGTTAATATGCTATAGTGCTATTGAACTTACTAATCTATACTATAATATTATAAAGCTGAAGAGTTTTTTGTTTGTTTGCTTGTTTGAACGCGCTAATCTCAGGAACTACTGGTCCGATTTGAAAAATTCTTTCGGTGTTAGATAGCCCATTTATCGAGGAAGGCTATAGGCTAGGTGTATAATATCATCATGCTAAGACCAACAGAAATGGAGCACTGCGGGTAAAACGGCAGGGCACAGCTAGTAATACATGTGCGCTGTTGGTTAATTTTTGTGAATATGATTTTGTAATATGTGCCTTTTTAGAATATGCTATTCTAATAATCTAATAATACTTCTAATAATCTAATAATACTACTCTTCAATTGGTGTATTATTAAATGGGTATGAAGTCACCACAGAGTGAATACAGTATTGGCTTTAATTTTAATAATTTATATGACACATTTAAAATAACAGTTACTTTCTTGTAGAGATTATCCGAAGTAAAGCATACTCCACAAAATAGTCGAGTCATTTTAGCCGTAATTTTCACAACAATTTTTAACACAATTTGCTTTTAGTAAAACTACGAACATACTTCCATTAATCTAAAAATAGCCTTTTGACATTACAAAAGACACTTCTCTTTTATTTGTAGCCACTAGATAAACAAAGAAATCTCCAAGGATGATTTAAAACCTCCATCCCTTTATCCGTGCAACTTTTATGTGTCCTACTTTGGCTTCAGAGTGCTTTGCGCCATCAGACTAAAAACGTATCGAGTTTCAGTAATAAACTCGAATAAATTATTGGTAAAGTAAGTATCTATACTAATATTATAAAACTGAAGAGTTTGTTTGTTTGAACGCGCTAATCTCAGGAACCACTGGTCCGATTTCAAAAATTCTTTCAGTGTTAGATAACCCATTTATAAAAATATCACATCTCATTGAAAGTTTTGAGGATGAAAAATATCAAATATAAATGTATTTAGTTATTAAATTATGAGTAATAAACAACTCTCAATAAAAAAGCCGTTTTATTTGTACAATTGCCTTTATATCCAGCAAGTATATTCTGATATTCTTTCCCAATTCAGCTTTCCGAGTCATAATCAAATAATATTGGATTCTCATAAACGAATTTTGTACAGTACAAAGCTTCGTGATGGATTGTTTCAGTATGTACCTCCGCATGTCATGCCTTCATTTATTACGCCATGAAAAAATTGATTACAGTTTTACGAGAAGGAAAACCTGGTTTTGAGTTTTATATTTATATTTATATTATGTAGAATTAATATTATAATGTAGAAAGATTTGTGTTTTATACAGTTTCAAATGAGCAATCTCAAAAACAAAACTTAAAATCGATTTTTATTACCAGAAAGCTGTATTACTTTTTAACGGTAGAGTCGTTTGTAATAGTATTTTTCTAATGTAATGGTAATTAATATACTTATTTAATTCATTGTTATTGTGTATCTATATATTTTTAATAGTTTAATTCGAAGAAAACATTTCCATCTGTCGTCTATAACAATTTCTAAGAAATCATTTGCGCGAACAACAACATTTGAGACATAAACATAAATAATCCATTATTTATTACATTTTTTATTTGTCTTCTACGTACATATTAAGTGAAAAAACAACTTGAAACTGTAAATATATTCTCAGAATTGTTAGATAAAGTTTTAGTGACAATTTTGTTGGAATAAAATATAATGATTAGAAAATAGAATGATTTAATTAAAAATATTATCTACTAAATACATAAACATATGAATATTTTAGCCTTGCATGCAGTAATTAATATAAGTATTGAAAAGCACTTGAAATAGTAACTTATTCATACTTTATTACCACCTAAAATCTACACTAGACGATACTGCAGCATGACATGCGTTACATGGTATCATGCATGAATGATCGTCTACATCGATGATTAAAATGATATGCAATCTGTATGCTGGCAGCTGATTGATGAAGCTTTCTTTCTATCCTGCAAGTAAGACTGTCATGCAGCATGATCGTGTAGATCGGTTGCTGTCATGCAAAATCTTAGAGCGTTATACTATACTTAGGCGGGGCGCGAACTGTATAATGGGCTATACACAATGGGCAGCGTTGGCCCAACAAACGATCGTCGATGTTTGCCGTCAACTGTATAATGGGCAATACACAATGGGTAGCGTTCGCCCAACAAACGATCGTCGATGTTTACCGCCATTACTGCGATTATGAATAAACATCTACAATTACGGCCGAGCCATTTAGGCCCTCTACATTATCGTGATTACCTCTACTCGCCCAACGCAACCCATTGTGAAGAGAGCCCATAAAAATGCATTAATTGACATTTCCAGACGCTCATGCAGCATTTCACGTAAATGCATGTCATGCTTGTATTACTGTCTAGGAACTGCTTTAAGATCCCACTCAATATTGTCTCTGCTGGTAGAGTTGATAATAACCAATAATTGTGTTATCTACAGTAATCAATCAATAGCTTAATATTAATAGTCTCAGCTAATATCTGCTAGCACTTGACCTATTTAATGACTCGTGGGACTCTGTACGTGGAAGGTACTATGTATTTACCTATAAAAGAGAAAGATGTGTCATGGTGATGTGAAAAATAATATTTAGTTCTGCGTTTTTCGTTTTAGAATGTATATCATAAGCGTGCAATTGAAAGGTTTTGGTTACATAGTTTTATTAGTAACTATTTATGAGTAAGTATGTGATAATTTATGTAGTAACACCTTTTTAAAAAATATTTCACATAGCTCGAAAAAACTTACTTTCCAGTCAATCGAAGCCTTTTCGTTGGAGGATGACACCTTATTTACTGAAAAAAACCTATAATCTAAGAGCCCACGACGGCCAGACTTTCCTTTCTTTAGGAAAGTTGAAAGTTTCTCTGTATATGTCTCCGATACAGATAAGAACGACTAGCGATTATCAAGTCTGGGTTGTGGTTACTTTGGCAGGAAACAGGTAGTAAAGGTGTATAAAATTGTAAACTAATGTTTTTAGTGGGTTATTTCATATTTGATACACTTTTAGGTAGTAACGTTAATTTGATGATATGTTAGTTATTTTTTAAATGTGTCTGGCAAGATGTAAGAACCATGAAAACTGTCCGGCTCTTGAGGTAACATCTTTTTATACGTCCCCAAGTAACATATATAAAATTTAGCTTTTAAAGAATAATGAAAGTTAGGTACAATTTTATACACCTTTACTACCTGTTTCCTGCCAAAGTAACCACAACCCAGACTTGATAATCGCTAGTCGTTCTTATCTGTATCGGAGACATATACAGAGAAACTTTCAACTTTCCTAAAGAAAGGAAAGTCTGGCCGTCGTGGGCTCTTGATCTACTACGTTATGTGACTAGAATTGATTAGTTTAGTCGAATTTGATCTCTTTTCTCCTTAAATATAATAAAACTAATGGTCCGCCCCGGCTTCGCCCGTGGTACCTACATGTTTAAACTATCCTATCTCTCAAGTTGGATCGAACTGCACATGGTGTGCGAATTTTATTATAATCGGTTAAGTGGTTTAGGAGTCCATTGAGGACAAACATTGTGACACGAGATTTATATATATATTATAAGATAAGATTAGCCTTCAGAATTTGCTTTGATTTCATCAGAATTTAGCATAAAATTTTATTTTTGTTTGAAACCTAAAACAGAATATCTACATATTATTATCAAGGTAGTATCCTATGGTAGTATCCCTCATACTTCATAAAATCCAAATCTCGTCTGAATGAAGGGTTCATAGCGTATTCCTATACGTGATGCCATCTATAAAATGTTCAAGGGATTTATTTCTCTTAAATAAATGATTAGGAAAAGGGTTGATGTTTCGTCATGGGGTGTTTTATGGCCAAATAATGCGTGACGGAATGTAGGGAAGCTTATATTTGGGTGGGTTTGGGAATTTGATAGAATTCCTTGTCTTTATATCTATACTAATCTTTCTTTATATATAAAAATGAATCGCAAAATGTGTTGGTAAGCGCATAACTCGAGAACGGCTGAACCGATTTCGATAATTATTTTTTTATTGTATTCCTTGAAGTACGAGGATGGTTCTTATGTAGAGAAAACGTAAATATGTACCACGGGCGAAGCCGGGGCGGACCGCTAGTATTATATATAGGCCGAAGAGTTTGTTTGTTTGAACGCCCTAATCTCAGGAACTACTTGGTCCGATTTGATAAATTATTTCGGTGTTAAATAGCCCATTTAACGAGGAAGGCTATTATAGCCTGCGGGTGAAACGCAGCCTATAGCCGCGGCACGGGGAACAGCTAGTTAGAGGTATATTACCTATTAAAATAGTATGGAAATTCGTAACGAAATTTTCTATTTCATGTTTTTAAGTGTTCATTATAACTAAGTATAAATATGGAAAACATTTAAAATTTCGCATTGAAACACTCAACAAAATGAAGTGTATTCCGATAATAACACTTTCCATTCTGTAGAAATATTTAAAAACATTTGCGCTGCACTTGACCCACTTTACAAGAAAACGGTTAAATATGTACATAGTATTGCAGTATCTTAAACACATAAAATATCATATCTTGGTTTTTTCTTTATCTTTTCCTGATGTTATATTATAATATTAGCAAGCGGAAGTATTTGATTTGTTTGTAAAAATATAAGGATTTTTTTACCAATATAGTACCTACGAGATCCGAATTAAGATCGACCTTCACCCATCTGATAACCAGACGAGACGTATTTATGAAATATGCTACTTAACTAATATTATAAATGCGGAGGTTTGTGAGGATGGATGTGTACGTGTATGTTTGTTACTCTTTCACGCAAATACTACAGAACCGATTACAAAAATTCTTTCACCATTAGAAAGCTGCATCTTCACTGAGCAACATAGGCTATATTATTTCATTTTCAAAAAATTAGAGATCCTTACCAAAAATACAATAATGTAACCCAAGGTGTAAAAAATTCCTTAATAAAAATTCTATCATCGCGTGCGCTGCGGAATCTATTCCTTGAAGTACGAGGATGGTTCTTATGAAAAAAAAAACGTAAGCACTAAACAAGTAGGTACGGGCGAAGCCGGGGCGGACCGCTAGTATATCTATAATAATAAAATATCGTTATTCTAAAATTCCAAGAAGTAATTTTCGATTACCTGAAAGTCTCTAATATAAAAAATAAAAAATAAATAAAAATAAAAATAGTTTATTTCCTTTCTAAATTTTACACAATTTGGAGTAGTAGGGCCCTCCTAGTAAGTTTAAGATAAAACAGTAGTTTAAATATCCCACATTATTATTAGAAACAAATTAACAAGAACATTGGCACCATAATACAGCCCAAAAGCAATTATTTCAACGAACGATTAACATTTTCTAAATTTAATTTGCCCCCTTGTTTGCAATACGACCTAAATAAACTGTCGTCACATTAAAGTAAAGAAGTCGACTAATCAGCCTCAAAAGGACAAAAATGTAAGCGAAATTGCTTATTCAACTCACTTTTAGGGTTCCGTATTCAAAGGGAAACCTTATTACGACTTTGTAGACCGTCTGTCACCAGGCTACATAGCAGCCTGAACTCTTATGAACTGTCATATTGAAATTTTCAGAGATGATTAGTTTTTTATATGCCGCTATAAAAAAAAATACAAAAAAATCGTTTATTTACAAAAAAATAAGCAACGGTTGACACGGTCATAAATTGGATGAGAAACAATTTTTGTTTTGCAGGTGCTCTTTAGCTATTTGTACGGAACCCTTAATCTCGAAAGTCCGATTCGCACTTGGCCAATTTTTTACTCCAAGCTTGTAATGTAAGCGCTATACATTTTTTAGCGGGTTGAGATATGACCCTTTCAATACAGAAGTAACGTTCTGAGGAATTAATTATGACCGTATTCAGGCTCCGTATATTGTATATGTGTGTGTATTTTTATTCGTGTGTTTAGGTTATTGACATACTAGCTGTGCTCCGCGGTCTCACCCGCATTGCTCCGCTCCGCTCCGATGATAGCCTTCCTCGGTAAATGGGCTATCTAACACCGAAATAATTTTTCAAATCGGACCAGTAGTGACTGAGATTAGCGCGTTCAAACAAACAAACAAACACATTCTTCAGTTTTATTATATTAGTATAGATTTGCACAAGATTCCCCATCGCGAAAATTTAAAGACTACACACAAATAAACAACAAAACATTGTTATTCAAATGTATTACCAACATAGTGTGTTTTATCGCCATTAAAGGTAAACAATAGCAATACTAATGAAGCCCACAATATTCATTTGTATAATGATGTGTTCCGTACACCCGTATAGAACAATAGCCACGCAACACTTTCTCTAGTACACTGCGGGATATGATAATGGGAACACTCCAAACATTTGTTTTTAGTCTAGAATAGAACAGAATTTATTTATATTTGATACAAAAAAGCGTGTGTGCCAAGCACACGTGTCAGAAGTGAAACTTCTTTGGCAAGATTGAAAGATACAAAAATCATCTTACTCTAAATAAAATAAACTAATTACTTAAAACATTATGACGTTATCATAAGGTATTTAAAAATAAAACATCAACAAGTTCTGTCCTTTACTTCCCGATGATGGACCAATATTTCATATTAACTTACGATATGAGTTCCTGAAAATGATGAACGACCCCGGAAATCTGACCCGAAAACACAGGAAATAGTGTAATATTGTGTACGAATATTATTTGTGGAAGTTTGGATGTTTGAATGGATATAATAATATGTATATATGTATGTCACTCAATAACACCAAAGGCAAAACTAGTGCAAGAAGGAAATAAAGAAAGGAATTCATTAATTTCTGGAGGATATGCCATTTCAAAATAAAAGCATTAAAATGTAAACATTACAAGTAAGATTAAATTATAATATTGATACAAAAAGCATTGTGTTATAATATTATGTGTTTCAATCAACCCTTGGTAGCATATAATACACTATAATAATTGATATAAACATCGTTGACGTTACACAATTTTATTGTTGTATTTATAACATCATTTTTGCTTTAGAAATTGTCGAGTAATTTAACAATAGGCATATCACTAGTTCAATGCCCTGCGAGATTCTATAATAAAATTTACACATTTTTACTTACATTGGAGGCATCAAATTGTATTTGAAATTTATTATAATTGTATAAAGGAGACCGATTTTTCACATTATGGATAAAATATTAACTTTACAAAATTCTATGTCAACGGATTTATGTGTACTTTTAATGGCCTAACCTATTGTATACCTAAATATAGATGTTTAACAAACACAATTGGATATTCTAACGAAATGTTATTCCATATCAATTTTTCGCAAAATAACTGGATTTATGTCGCTCCTAACTCCTACGTAGTTACGAACACAAATTGAATCCGCCAACATTTTTAGCATAATTATTTGTTCGTAAATATATTGTTTTATTCTAGAATTCGGTATATTTACTTGTTTTTGTATGAGAAATGTATTTCATGAGCTATTACACTGCTTCAACGTGGGATTATCTGAGTTTCTCTGTTTCAAATGTTGTTAATTTGTTTTTATTCGTATTTATTTTTCGTATATACAGGATAATTATAGATTCATAATTCATTCAAAAGGTGATATTGTATTGTGTATGAATTACTTAATAAAAGCGCGTCCTTTTATAGAGTAGGGCATTTATTTGTAAGTTCTCATAAGCTGATTTAATGTTAAATTGATCGTGGTGGTAATGGTTCCATCAGTTGTAATATCCTAATCTAAGTGGTATTAAAACACTGCGATCTGAGCGTTATTTATAAAAGACTTCCACCCCGGCTTCACCTATGGTAAATATTATATAACACAAAGATCACGTACGTATCTAAATGGTGAAAGTATTTTATAAATGGGTCCAGTAGTTCCTGAGTTTTGCGAGTCAAACAAACAAACATACTAACTCTTCAGCTTTATGTCATTGGTCTATCAAAATAAATAACTTCATTGTAAAGTATGCATGTCCCTTTCACTATAATTATACTCGACATGTTTGTGATCATTTCACTTGCTCTGTTTTTATGCAACGCAGTATACAGCGTTGAACAAATTACGGCATCGCGTTGCGACCGCAACAAAGCCTAGCCGTAACTGACGCTTTGAGCTACACTATTGTTTCCAAAAGTATTTACAAGGCTTTCAGGATAAGGAGGTATTAACGCTTAATGCAAATTTCGCGGTGCGGTTTTGTGGCTACCGTTCACATTTCATAATGGTCCGATTTTGTTGCCACGCATTGTTTGGAAACCAATGGATATTAAAAGAACCATTATGACACAAATTACATAGGTTTAAAATCGTTATTATCTGTCTGTGTACATATTCGATTTTAAGGCTAAATGTATACAAAAAAAAGCCTTCTTTAGCTTTCTTTAACGGAAAATCAGTCTTTTCTTCCAATTTGAAAATTTATCAAATTATTGTTAATCTCTTCAGTGTTTTATAATATACTAGCGGTCCGCCCCGGCTTCGCCCGTGGTACATAATATGAAAAATAGATGTTGGCCGATTCTCAGACTTACCCGATATGCACAGAAAATTTCATGAGAATCGGTCCACCCGTTTCGGAGGAGTATGCAGACTAACATTGTGACACGAGATTTATATATATTAAGATTATAAATAATAAAACTTATTTTAATTAAGAATTATTTATTTAACCAAAATACAACATTTGTGTTCTTGTTCGCAGTCTATCGCTTCTGTGTAGGTCAAAATCTCAGGACAATTGTATTCTATGGGAAAGCATTCACCCCCGCGACTCCCGCATGAGTTTTCAGCGCGATGGGCTGAAAACAAAAGAAAAGACATTAAATTATGAGATATTTAATAGTGCATGTTATAAATTAGAAAGATTTGGTAAGTATAAGGTATTCGAAATAAAATAAACTAATTAAGCGTATATAAATTTATAAAGAATAGAAAAAATTTGATCATGAGGCGTGACTCGAACCCGCATCCTTTCGGGCCATTCCGGGGCCTGACCAACACGGCCACTCATGACCCGCCGCTCATAATCGAATTTTTTCTATCTTCTTATATATAAAAATGAATCGCAAAATGTGTTGGTAAGCGCATAACTCGAGAACGGCTGAACCGATTTCGATAATTCTTTTTTTATTATATTCCTTGAAGTACGAGGATGGTTCTTATGTAGAGAAAACGTAAACATGTACCACGGGCGAAGCCGGGGCGGACCGCTAGTTCTTTATAAATTTATATTTATAAAGCATTTGAATGCCATAAAACCTATAATATCAATTTTAACTAAGCGTAGTTTTTGTAGAAAATCAAAGTTTGTCGATAGAGTTTCGTATGTGTATATTTTTCATGTTGTTGTAGTTACGAAGATTGACTTTTTATTTCCAAAAAAAGGTAGGTATAAACGTATGGTCCAATTTTGTTTCTATATTAGAAAATAAACATAATAATAATTAAAGCGCCTTTCTTTCTTGTAGTTTCTTTACTAACCTTCCTTATAACAATATAGTTACTACGATATACCTTGACGTTGTGTGTATACAGGAACGTCTTGCTACGCTCAAAGTAAATATTTGCGACCAACGTTCTGAAGAATAGCAGGAAAAGTAACAAACAACGGTATAATTTAGTTTGAAGAAATACTGACGGAAGAGCCTTGGAATTTAATCTACGTTTTTAATAGACCTATTATAATGGCACCACTTTATGGACCGAGAGAATTATAATTATACTATTAAACTATAAACTTATATAAAAAATGCAACTAAGACTTATACTAGACCCCAAATTTATTCGAGCACAACACAAAAATATATAAAAAATGGTTGCCTGTAAAGTCGGTTTTACGGGCGAAGATTTTACGTGACAACGTCTTTTTCTCGATCATAGTTGAGTGGGAGAGAGACGCAAGGCATTCGGCGGGCCTCTCTCTCGTTCGGTGACTCATCGTAACGTTACCGAGCGTTACACTTTTTCATAAGTGACTCCCAGTCGCAACCTAATTTAAGACGTTGTCACGTCAAAAAAATCGGATATTTTGCTATTCGATTAATTTCTTTCTCAGTCTCTTATAGTAAGTTTAATTTTTTATTATTAAATCTAGGTTTTATTCAATGGAGCGCCTTATGTAGATCATAAAATTCATTTTGAACAGAAAATTAAACCACCAACAACAAAAATAGGCACTTAAAAGTGAAAAATAAATTAATATTATAATGCGCAACCCAGAGCTCTATATATTATGACGTAGGTTTCAATAAAGTCTAATAGGTAGTGTCTATCAAGTTTCCACCTACTAATATAATTATATTATACTAGTGGTCCGCCCCGGCTTCGCCCGTGGTACATATTTCGCAATAAAAGGTAGCCTATGTCCTTTCTCGGGTATCAAAATATCTCCTTACCAAATTTCATGCAAATTGGTTCAGTAGTTTGGGCGTGATTGAGTAACAGACAGACAGACAGAGTTACTTTCGCATTCATAATATTATAGTATGGATTGACGATATAAATAGTATCTACTGTTTAATATGATTTTAAATAGTAAGTACTTGACTTAGCTGGCACTGGTTTCAAATAGATGAGTGAATAGCATTCAACTATTTTTAATGATTATACCTATATAAATAATTTAATATTTTCTTACATACAGTATTCCAAATTGGCAATCTCCGTTATTTTGGAAAATCAGTAAATAGATAATACCATAAAACCACTTAATACCATATCTAAACATTTTCCCAAGAAAACCCTAGTATAAATAATGTATATAGACTTTATTTCTTAAATAATATAAACCAAATAAAAAAAAAATACATTACTTATATTATTAAAAAAAACTTACACTAATTACTCACAATTATACGCATTAGATCCACTTAAAGCAGCACAGATAACCAATACCATGATAATTTTATACATTTTGCTTTGACACTTCGGCTCACAATAAAAAAATGAGAGACCAACAGCATATATACCCGTATAATGTAAATAATGTAACGTTTTTAAGTGATAGCTCTTATCAACCTTTATAGGACGAGTTTGCAAATGTTTTTCCGTTTTGCAATTGTGTATTGAATTGTTTCTTTATTTAGATTCAATAAGTATTGAAGACAATTGTGCTGTTTTTCATTGATATTTATTGATGCTTCTTGACCTTGTTAAAGAAAGTAAATATAAGATGCAAAATCGAATAATTTTCGAATATAAAACGCCTTCAGAAGTAAAAATAAAGTTACCTCGAAGTCGGTGAAAAACATTTAATCCATACTATAATATTATAAATGCGAAAGTAACTCTGTCTGTCTGTTACTCAATCACACCTTAACTACTGAACCAATTTGCATGAAATTTGGTATGGAGATATTTTGATACCCGAGAAAGGACATAGGCTACTTTTTATTGCGAAATATGTACCTACCACGGGCGAAGCCGGGTCGGACCGCTAGTATTGAAATAAAGCATAGAATTGGACTTGTTCAATTAATCATGAAATGCCCACTAGTCGTTAATACCTAAATAATGAATATATACTAATATTATAATTATAAAGGTGAAGAGTTTGTTTGTTTGAACGCGCTATACTCAGGAACTATAAGTCCGATTTGAAAAATTCTTTCGGTGTTAGATTGCCCATTTATTTTATCGAAGAAGGCTATTGGTATCATCACGCTATAAGACCAACAAGCGGACCAATGCGGGTAAAACCGCGGGGCACAGCTAATTGTTTACTAAAAGAAATATTATCAATAAGTATATTATTTCATCAATTTCCATAGTGTAGAAAATCCTTCTCCTTTAGCATCTGAATAAAATATGATGTACGTTATTTTAGTCGTGCATTAAACCTAATATTCCTGCTCATACGACTACTTAAATGAATATTAAAAATGTGAGTAAATACGCTTAAATGTAGCTTAGGAGCTGCTGAATATTATTTTTAGTAATCGATTTTATATTGAGCTATTGTATCCAAATTTTATACATTTTTACAAAATCATTTAGAACTACAGAATCATAATTATGGTTTTCACATTTGAACATATTTTATATAAAATGTAAAACAGGTCTCTCAATAAACGTATATTTTTTTACCAAATCATTAATTGACCGTAATAATAAACTTAATTGAATTTTGTTAAAATCCCTACTGAAATTACAAATTTGAAGGTCGTGGTTTTGGACGGAGAGATGTTTATTGCTCATACACACCTTAACTACAGAACCGATTTTGATGAACCTTGGTACTGTATTGCTTTTGTACCAAAATTGTAAAGGCTTAAATAATTATTGGTTTCGTCCGTGACACAACACATACTGTACGGCGAGAATTTATGTGTTTCTTAAATTATTTAAACCATAAAAATATTCTCTAGCTCTTAAACTACGAGTCCTTCTTCATAACGTTGTAATAATAATCCAGTAACACACCTGCTCTTACAAATGAATAGGATTATGAATTTATAGAGCAGACTTCTTGCGAGAAAATTGTGCTTTACATTTATACGCTTCTTAAGGCTATGTTATTTTTATTAGAGAGGAGAATGTATGAAATAAATGTAATGTGACTTATGGAGTCTGTGTCTAGAGATACAAGAAATAGAATAAGTGTATTAATAAATAAATATTTGATTTTGCGTTTTAGTCTGTCCGTATCCACGCTTGTTGTAATGTTTTCGAAACGTCGCGATAAATAATGTACTAAAAAATTGTTTATAATCGGATGAAGTTATTAATTTAAAAAATATATAAAGTGAAGTCCCGTGTCCCCTAGTGGGGTAAGGGGCAGATGCATTATTCATACATCTGTTTCACTGATCGATTTTCTTTAGGGACAAGTAGGTGATCAGCCTTCTGTGTCCTGCCAGACCGAGACATTTTTTTTTCCTTCGTCTCCACCGGGAATCGAACCCAGGACCCCTCGGTTCTACGCTCACGCGTCAACCACTGTACCAAGGAGGCGGTCAAAAATATATTAGTGAGCTTAATTAGTGCCTATTCTCTATAATATAGTTTATATAATTCGCCAGAACTTTTTAATAATAAGTAGTTATTATACGAGTCGCTTGTCCCTGTTCCTGCGCATTGATCCAGGAAAAAAAATGAAAACATTAAATTGGTTCTCTTGCATAATGTTCCACATCTATAGATGAATCTATTAGGAAATACATACAAACAAAAATTATATAAGATTTTTCAAACAATATTCAAAAATAAACAAGGAACTTATCACCTTATTTTGTGCGTTCAAAGGTTATCCATACAAGATTCACATCATTAAATAAAAAGAGTTTCTATGCTCCTTGGACACGTTTACGGCCTATAAAAGGGAAATAGTTTGATGTACACCCTCATAGTGAGCCTTTGTTACCTTTTCTGTAGTTAATCTCGTGCCAAAATATGAGATAGAGTTATGAAAAGCGCATATTTACGTAGTTTATTATGAAAATATCCACTAAATTGCTGTCTATCTGCATGCAATATAAATATGGTGATACTGATTAGTTAATGTATTACCGATTTAAGTGATGTTTATAACAAAGAAAATATAATGCTAAATACATGTATTTTTCTTTGATCTGAAGTGAAAACCCCGGAAGATTTTAGTACATTAGTATTAGCAACAGGAGCAAAGCAGATTAATCAAATTATAGATAGACTTTACACCACTAAACATAGAAGAAAGGCATTTCCAAAACAAGCATTTACTTGTGTATAATCATACAAGAAGCTTATATCTAATACACTGGAGATTGCACTATGAACGTTTACTTGTCACGGGAAGGTATGACCTTGAATGACGCCTGGTTGTTTTTTTGTCCCTTTCACACCTAACTTGGCAAGTTGGTGTGAAAGGGATGATGGAACAACCAGGCGTCATTCAAGGTCATACCTTCCCGTGACAAGTCAACGTTCATAGTGCAATCTCCAGTGTATTAGATATAAGCTTCTTGGTATAATATGACACTATGGAACACTTATAAAACCTCGTTAGAAATTCATCCCCGACACTGGAAAATAGCCTGCTATAAGTTTCAAAGTTTCTCTCCTTATCATAATAACTATAATTCTTCACCAACTAAAGTGTCGTCTACAGTTAGCCGAAGAATATTTGACAAACACTTACCAAGTTCGGGCTAGGATCCTAGAAGCCTTTATGAGAATACTTGAGAGATGATACAGCCTTTGTTGAAGATTTGTATATTATATTTATGTGAAAGAAGTAACTTAAATAATAGTATGTTTCAAGATTTCAGTTCACTTTTCAATAGCTAGACCAACGAGCTAGACGTTCCCTCCGCTCACACCACGGTTGATCTCCGATGATAAAAAGCCTATGTCAGTAAGGTTTAAAAATTTCAGCATTTAAAATACAAGTAACTATATCCTTTGCAAATACACAACTCAAAACAAAATCCCTGTAGATAGAAAGGTAAATATTAAGGTAATTTGAACTTTTAAACCAGATCAGAAATATTTTACGCTAAAAAATTATATTCGTAATTGTTAACAATATTTTCAGGTTTAAATTGCATAGGATATACGTTACATTTACACATTTCTACTGATATTATTTAATTGACAACACACATAAATAATTTCTACAATATCAATTTCAGTAAAAGTTATTATTATGTCTAAGCCATATTATTATACTCATACTACAACTAGCTGTGCCCCGCGGTTTCACCCACATTGCTCCGCTCCTGTTGGTCTTATCGTGATAATAAGGCCTATTACCTTCCTCGATAAATGGGCTATCTAACACCGAAATAATTTTTCAAATCGGACCAGTAGCTCCTGAGATTAGCGCGTTCAAACAAACAAACTCTTCAACTTTATAATATTAGTATTAGTATGGATATTATCTTACACAGCTAAGCTGCTAAAACAAACAGACATCAACTTCATATAAAATTAAATAAATTTCTAGACAAACACGCGCCTATTTTTGTTATAATTCCATACTTAAGAAATAATCAGATAATCCTCTTATTTCTAAACATATCACATCTCAAAGATTACGCAAGAACATAGCAATTTACTTCGGATCAGTTTAAGCTTATACATAATGCGTAAAATAGATTATCTGTAGAAATGAGTAAAGATTATGCGAATACAAAATATACGCGAGAAATATGTCTTTATTTCTTCTAAGATTTCTTCATCTTATATATAAAATTCTCGTGTCACAATGTTAGTCTGCATACTCCT